>LGRN01000480.1:0-19501 GCA_001883825.1 Emergomyces pasteurianus Ep9510
TAGCTCGGTCGTTTATAAGATGTTGATGAAAGGTTCAGCTGTAGTCATGTCTATGATAAAAAACAATTCTTATCTATAAAAATCATAAAGAAGAGTATTAAGACTTTCACAGAGAGCATCTCATCAGCTTCAATCTGTCTTTTTATTATAATAAGTTAAGCACTTCTGTCTTATTGTTTTCTAATGCTTATTTTATTCAGAAATCTCTCAGTAGTGTTGCTCAAGCGAGACAGGATGTTAAACAAAATATTTCTAATCTGAATGATCTCTATAGCGTGTTACTTTAAACAAGACAGGATATTAAACAATATATTAACACTCTAATTAAACGTCTTCAGTCTCTTAACAACATCAAGAAAACTGATGACATACAAAAATATCTTCAAGAATTTAATAAAGATTTTGACAAGCTTCTTTTGTTGTTTAAAAAGATATCAGAGTTTACATTGAGCGCTTTGAGTATAGACATTAAAACAGAGAAATTGAGTGAGCTCAGATAGCATATAACCTCTTTCTAAGAAGATTACAGACATATACAGCATATCATGTACACATCTTTTATTCTTTTATCTTTTAAGTTAACTATATCAAAATTCAAGATAGATGATATGACTGAAATCAATTTTTGAGCAGTGTGAAACTATTATCTCTTGCAAAAAAGTCATTTGAAAACCAGTTGTTCTCGGCGCCTGATAGTCTCTGATTCTGATTTAGATGATTTAATTTTATGTTCTTTGTTAGAACGACTAACAATGAACATGGTTGTAAGATGTTCTAAGACTTGAATAGAAAGTTGATTACTTTCTGACTGACAAGATGCTTGTAAGAACTTGTTTAATATAAAGTTGTCTAACTGTTGTCATTCATTAAGAGTCTGAGAGAAACTACTACAATGCTGACAAAGACAGCTTCTCAGTCAGTGTTTAACAGATTAGTAAGTCTGACAGCAGATAGTATTCTGCTGTCATTTATAATGAATGATAGCAGTTTCAGTAGAGTCAAGCCTCGTAAGCATGAGCAGCAAGTGACCTGTTAAAAAACATCATTTTAAATCAATCAGATCTGATTAAGAAAGAATAAAAAAGTGAAAAGACATGAAGAGACTCATTCTGAGCAACATCTCTTCTGAACAGAGGCAGCGAGGCACTCTATAAGCATTTCTAATCAAGACAGTGAAGAAAAGTAACAGAAAAAGAAGCTTGTTAACATGTCTGACGAGTGAGAAGTCATAGAAGACAATACTAAGCTGTATGTTACTCAACATCACATGAAAGAATATCTGAACTAAGACTCTTATTGTGACTAACTGATGAGATTCAGAACTATTTCAATAAAAATCTTTTATCTTACAGCTCTTATTCATTCTTTTAAACAACAATGAGCTTATTGTAAAGCTTACACTGTTTAAGTCTTCATTCTTATAAAGATAACATGCTTCTCGGCCAATCAAATTTTTATCTTCTATAACAAAAAATCTGTTAGCACTTGGAAAAGGTAGAAGTGCTTCTATGACTTACTTAACTTTAACACTAAACTCTGAAGCGCTTTCATGACTTTCATTACATCTTTGTCATTGTCTATCATGTCTCTAGATTTCTGATCATTTCAGTTCAGGTCTAGTGACTTCTGGCCGATGAGGCAGTGAAAATGTGAGAGCAGAGAAGTGTAAGAGATGACTGCTTCTTTGATAAGAGCTTTTAATTTAAAAGAATGTATTCAGAATTTAAGCTGAAATTGTTAGAATATTATTTCATTATTTTTAAATTAAAGAGAGAACAAATTGTGTCTATGTAACAGCTTCAGAAAATATTTCGCTCAGCATCAAGCTCTTGAATATAAAGAAGAAGAAAAGTAGTAAAGATCAGAACAATTCACATGCATTACTTTCTTAACTTTATTATATTTTAAATTTTAATTAAAATCTTTCTGTTCAGTTTAATCATGTTTAACTTTAAAAGATGATCAAGTTGATTTTGTATTATGTAAAATACAGGTCTGAAATTGTATCATGCTGAATTTCGGTCGTTAATGATGACCATTTCTAAACTTTCATCATCAGCAAATTGTCATCTAATTTTCATGAAACAGAGTGTCATGTACATTTTCAGGCATTGATATATGATAGAAGTCTTGATAAATTAGTTTACAAGCTGCAAATCTGGAAGCATTGCTTATCTTTCTATACAATGTTACTAGTTAAAAGAAAAGTGAAATAGAATCTCAGCGTATAAATACTTCATTCAGAGAAAATGAAATGCAGTTTTGAATGTATAGTGATATGTTTATTTTAAGATTGATCAGGCAGTATGCAGTCATTACTTGAGAATGTTAATCATTAGAATTCTGTAAAAGAACATAAACCTGATTTTTATGTGTTGACAGATATTCACAGCAATTGACATCTAGTGTAGAGTCGTCATGGTATTGTCACAGCTGTACTGCTTGAGAACTTGACTCACTTCACTGCACAGAGATAAACAGTATCTTGTATGTTATGTTCTTCTTTACAGCATTATTAGTCTGGTACAGCAACACGCTTAGAAGTAAAGTACATTTTTTAAAAGAGTTATGCTGTGTAAGTCGCTTCTGACTATAAATTTGCACTGAGAGACTAAATTTAATACACTGTGAGCAGCGAGATTGCTTGTTGTCTATTTTACACTAAGAAGAAGTTAGTTATCAGTCAACTTGTTTTGAATGAAGAGTAATATCAGTCTTCTTAAAGCTCAGCATTTTACACATCGTTCAGGCTTTACTATGAAATGAGAATGAATCTCATCAATCCTCTCAACTGTAGAATCTTGACCTAAAGTCAAAAGTGATATGATGTTGAAACTGAGTGCAGTATTTAATGCAGATTAAGACAAGAACAGAAAGTAAACACTTGCTTGCAGCATTGACTGAGCATACTGTTCACTAGCTAGAAAATGAGAAACAGTATTCAGAATAATCATAGAAAGTGTAGAAGAAGAAGATTGTTTAAAGTTTGCTTGAGAGTGTTTAAAATCAGTAATTAATTAAGTAATAATGAGTGTTTGACTGTGTTTAATGCTGATCTGATTTAAGTCAGATAAATATCTGAGAGAAAGATCTAAGTTTCTCTGATCATTGACTTGCTGACAAGATAGAAGAGACTCTGAATAGCTTTAATCTTGTTAAAAGCTTGAACAATTCATGTTTTGCATAAAAGCTGCTGTCACAGTAGATTGTATGTTAAAGATTGTAAGAGAGATTGACAAGTGAGGTTGAACTCTGCAATGCTTGGCTAGAACTCAGTTAATAAGCAGATTCTTAGTTAAGTTAACAGAAGTAAGTCTGAAACGCTATGAACCATAACTTGAGACAATCACAACACTTCATTCTTTAAAAACACCTTCTTCAGCTTGAGTTATTATGAAAGATACTTACTCTATAAATGAATCATCGCTGTCTTTTCTATATCTAATGCATAATCTTAAGACTACTTCATGAACTGAGTGATTAAGAACAATTAAGAACTCAGAGAGTGTGGCTGATCATAGTTTTTAATTGTCACTTCTGGCTATGCTTGCTTCAGTTAGTTGAATCTTTATATTAAATTTACTCTTACTGATCTCTCTGCAGAAAGACGTGAATAGAGAAAGATGTATTTTTTTAATCTTGTGCCACGACATGACAGAATTGATTATTAAAGACATTTCAACATATGCTGGTGTTTCAAAAGATGAGTAAGTTACTAACAGACTGTTTAATAAAAGCTAATAAATGACAGAGCATAAGCGCAAACTAGAAGACTCAGAGTTCCGCTATATCTCGAGCTTATTACATTTTAAACCAAACCTAGGACAAGATATCAGAGATACTTGAGTGGAGTATGATAATGATGAAACAAAAGAAGCTCAATGAATGTAAAAGATAGACAAGTTTAAGTGTCTTATACAAGCACACGAGTACGAGAAAATGACGTACAGTAGAGGAGACTTTGAAGAATTCTAGGGGCTATCATTAAAAATTAAGTCTTTAAAAATAAAAGAGTGACTGACATTGCTGCAACAGAAGAGACAAGCCTACTTTTTAAAGCAAAGACAGCGTACTGCTGTTATTTTTGCTATTAATATGTCTCATTATCAGTCTTATTGATCTCAGATGTTAACTGCTACTCAGGCTCTTCTAGCATTGTAAAAAAAACTCTGCTATCAGAGCAATCTGGTTTTTAACAATTATTCTTGAATCATATTTTACAGAAAAAAGTTGATAATAAAACATACCTCCACGCAAATTTTCTAATCAATTGTCTTAAGAAGAAGGCTAAAGTTTTAACAGACTTGAAGATTTGCTTGCTTGAGAAGAAAATTAATGAAGATATAGCAGTGAAAAAGAAATGCAGCATTGTCTATAAGTTTTCTAAAAGCATAAAAGAGCTTCATAGATTTGAAATGAAGATTAGTATGGTCTATGCACATAGAGATTTGTTAATAATTATTAAATATAAAAACTAAATTACGCACTACTTTTGAACTTCTTAGAAGATGAAATGCAACGGTGTATAAACAATGAGAGAATATCATTTTTGAGTGCAACGACAAGTGAGCTCATTGATATTAAGAACTACTTAAAGAAAGATAAGTATTTCAAGAAGATAAGTAGATGAATGAATGTGAACAAAATATTTACTGACTTGATACAGATAAACAGCGATGAGTCTATCAAGAATGTCAGTGACTTAGTAAAGAAGACAGTCACTGAGTTTGTTCAGCATGCAGAAAAGAAGGATTAGAACTTTAATCACTACTATTTACATATACAAGCAAGAAGTAAATAAAGCATTAACAATTTAAAAAAAAAGAAGAAGAAGAAGAAGAAGAGAAAAAGAAAATAAAAAAGATGAAGTTTTCATCACTGTCAGATAGTCAGAGAATTTAAACTCTTTTATTTATAAGATAGTCTTTATGATTTAGCATATTTCTTTTTGTTTTTCTTGTGCGCAATGCTTAAATAGATAATTACAAGATCTAAACAAAATGAGAGAAGAAAAGAAAGATAGAGAGTCTGTGTAAGAGTCTAGATGTTAGAGGATTGATTAAACATAAGACAGAGTGAAAGAGGAGAAACAGCATGACAGTTTGTTCTGAAAATCTTCTCTGACAGTGTTTTAAGAAAGAGGACCTCAAGACATTACTAATGTGAGCAAGAAAGATTACAAACATGACAGTTGAAAACAGAACATTATAGATGACAGACAGCAGACATAAAGCTTGTTTACTTAGACTGACTGAGCTGATAATATTAAACTATCTGAGCATTAAATCATTCTTCTGTTTTAAAGAAAACATCATTTTGTAATGCAGCTTTATATTTCTTCACTACTATCATAGCAGCTTGTCTTTTATTATAAAAATGAGCTAGACAATCATTTGTGCTGAAATGAACTGCTCTTGTATGTAAATAAACAAATTTAAATTTTGTCTCAGCTGAACTTACAATCTCAATATTATATTGACCTTCGCTCAGTTAGATTATTGATTCAATATTATTGAAATCAAATTCATTATCTGCAATGTGATCTTTGAAATAATTATATTCATCATCAAGCGTTTTCAGGTCTATAATTCTCTTACAGAGACAGTCTGATAACTAGTAAAGACAGACAGTAATAAGTTTTCTTTTAAATCAACGGATCTACTTTTGCTCTTAGATCATGAAACTTTTTCATATCTAAGATAGTAACTTACTCACAGCGACAAGAAGACATTGAAGACATTATTACAAGCTAAGTCTGGTTTCTGCTTCTGAGACCTGTTAGCACAGATGTCAACAACTAAAAATATTTATTCATATCATTTTGTTTAATATTTAAAGTCTGAGAAATTGTAAAGTTTTGCATTTAAGCAGAGTAAAACTGAAATAGAGACATTAAACAGATATTGATTTAAGACTATTTATTTATCTTTACTTCTTCATAGAGAAGTTTGTTTTACAAAATGAAAAATTAATCACTCTCTACAGAAGAAGCATGTTATCGATTCACAAAGTGTCAGATTCTAGACCTTAAGAAAAAGCAAGTCTATGATGTTCTGATTAAATCTTAATTTTGATAAACAGATAAAGAACAATCACTGAGAGGCTTGCAGGTCTGTGACTTTTAATCTATAAATATATCAAGCATGCAGAGAGCTTGCAGATTCTATGACTTTTAGTTTATTACACTGCATCAGAATCTAGAAATTAAAATAACATTTAATCTATTGTTTCATCTATTTAACAAGAGCTTGCAGATTTAATGACTTTTAGTCTAGAGATGTAAGCTATTCTTTTATTAAAATGTTATTGAACAACTTTGTTAATGCTGAGCTAAGTTTAGTTACTGAAGTGATTGTAAAAATTTTAATACAGTGATAACATTTTCTTCTCAGCCTTAGCTGCAGAATGGTTCTCTGTTTAGTTAATTAAATTACTTCTTTAACAACTTCTAGTTTTGACTTTGTTTCAGCAAACCAGTTCTATTCTGCCGGTTCGACACGCTATTCTTTGTCAGAAGAGAATGATTTAATAATTATGATTTAATGACTCTGAAAACTGATGAAATAGAAAGTCATTGACAGCTCTTGTCACTTAATTGTGAAACAGATAAGTAAATATGAGCAAAAGAAGCTTTTAATTTCATGTTCTTACATAAGCTGTTGTCAAGCTGCAACAGCAAATCAGTCAAGCTAAAAAGTTAACTTAAGAAAAGTATCTTTAAAATCAGCTATGCATATTTAAAGACATGTTATCATTCACTCACTCTTTCAGTGCTTTTAATTTAAAGAGCAATGTTCATGATGACTCAGATCTCTTTTTAATTCATTTAAAAATTATTGATAAAGAATTCTTGTACATGATTAAGCAGAAGTCCTGAAACAATGCAGACAGATTTTATCATTTAATATTTCTTGATTTGATATTATAATACATAGTCATTTGTCTATCTGTCTTTTTATTTATTAAATTAGATGATACTGAGCAGCGGCTAGCAAGCTGAGCTTATCTGTTACTTCATGTCTCTTATTAATAAAATCTGTCCCAGCTGCTGAGAATGCCTTAATATGATTCTTTTTACTTCTGTAAAGTCAGCGAAGTGTAGCTTCTCTATAAAAGTTAAGAAATTTAAAAGAATGCTGATGAAGATGAATTCTAGAAAGTGTTACAATCATACATGAGAGAGTAATAAATATCATTAAGATTAATTATCACAGAAGAGCTACTGCATTCAAACTCAACAATTCTTCTGTTATGCTTAAAAGAGAAGTCTTGACTGCTCTTAAGTTTAAGAATTAAGATGTCAGTGCTGTCTCTGTTAAAAATTGATGAAAGACTGCATACAATCTCTTGAGTTTTGTCTTGCTCTAAATCACGTGGCCGTACCCAGGCATCTGGCGTGAATTCCTAAACCAGAGAACCTTACTTAAAGTGTCTATACTGACTTCTCAATTTGCACTTCTACTGGCATGAAATGCTCTGAATGTTTGAGTGACATAAAATGATATTTTAAAGCTTGAAAATTCTGCTACAGTACTAACTTTGCTTTTTAAGAACATCTATATAAAGTTTTTCAAGACGTTACACTGTGACTATCAAGGTTATAAAGTGTTCTTCTTTTCTCTGCAAAATATTATCATGTTATAAGAATAAGAGAAGATATCAATGCATGAATTCAAGATACTAGTGTTCTAAGAAAGTTTACAGTGAATGATATCAAGATACAAAAAGACAAGTTAAAATCTTCAGAGTTAAGCAGGGCTAATTAAGCTTTTAAGTTCAACACTAATCAGTTTTAAAAGTGTTTATTTTAAATTTAAAGTAATTAGTATTGTAGAGTGTAGACATTAGAATACTAAATTAAATTAATAAAATCTAAGTAAGTTGAAGATTTTACAACTGTGATAAATACTTCTATATATAGAGAAGCATATGCAAGTCTTGACATTAAGTAAATCATTAATAATAAAAAAGATGTCAGTCAAGACTAGCTCTTCTGTGTAATTTCAGTCTCTCTTTCTTCAGTGTTTATTAATGATGATTGAGCTCTTTTGCCTCAGTAGCTAATAAAAGAAAATTTCTTTATCAAATTTAAAGAAGTTGACTCATTCTGTCTATGATGTCATTCTGAAAGCTGAAAGTAGTATTAAGACAAACTTCTTTACCAGTCATTTAACACATCTGACTCTTATATTGACTAAATCAAGACAGTCGGTCAAGGTGTTATGTGTATTTGATTATTAATAACATATGATCGAAGCAGACATGACAACTTTCTACTCTCATACAAAATTCTTAGCTCTAGAACATAAAAAAAGACAAGATAAAGAGAGCTTATAAATGAAGATACAATTGTAAGCAATACTTTTTTATGTACACTTTTTCTTTCTTTTTTCTTCTCTGATTTTTGTTTTTCATGTGCTAGAATCAGGTTGTGAGATTGTCAGAATGTTCAGCTGTTAAATGCTGGTAGAACGTCGCGCTGAGTGATTTCAGTCAGATCACGAACTTTTGTTTAAAAAGCCTGGTTTTTATATATAAATAACTGCATCTCTCAGGGGCGGCACTTGAGATAAATCTACATCTAGTATCTATGTATTGTTCTCAGAGCGTTTTCTTTTAGCATTTATTATAAATTTTTTCTTGAAGCATTTTCTTTTCTGATGTGCAATGACCATCTTTTTTTACATCTTTTAAGGAAATTCTTCTCTCTAAGGCATTCTAGTTTATCAACCAAGACTTGACATAGCTTCTTAGAGAGATTAAAAATTCACTTCTCCCGGTCAGATTTTCATGATTCTCTTGAACTTTCACTCAAGGCATTTTCATTATGATTTAAACTTAAGAACGGCTACACTTTTTCTTCAAATGCCATGATTTCTTGAGATCTTTTATAATTTCAAGGCATTATGATTTCTATTAAAGTAAGTGATAGTAGTGTATTCATTGTTGTTCTTCTTGTCTATTCTAGCAGAGGCAGAATGCTTAATATATGTATATAAATACAGGTATGAGTTTCAGATCTTTTACACGTGTTTTAATCACTGTAATACTTAACAATTCTTGAGAAAAACCATGCCTCTTCTTCAAATGTCATGATTTCTTGAGATCTTTTATAATTTTAAAGCATTTATGGTTTCTAAGAGAGATCACACCCTTTCTTTAAATATGATTTCTTGAGATGTTTTTTAATTTCAAGGCATTATGATTCTTGAAGGCCACATCTTTTTTTCAAATGTTATTATTCCTTAAGATGATTTATAATTTCAAGACATTTTTGGTTCCTGAAATGATCTATAAACTTGAGAGGGACCACACCTTTTCTTTAAATGTCATGATTCTTGAGAGACATTTTATACATCAAGACATTTTTACTTCTCAGAATACTTTTTAGTCTTAAGAACGTTCTTATTCCTAGAACACTCTTTAATCTTAGAAGAGCTACACTAAAAATATACAATGTTACAGTTTTAAGAAGTACTTAGAGCTCAATGTTCTAATCTTTATCATAGAGCATGAAATATTTCTAAGAAACTTTAATTGACTCACTTTAATTTATTTTTCTTAAGAGAAAAGAAACTCTGACAGCAGTTTATACAATTGTTTTTTCAGTCATGTTTTTTCTCTATCTGTAGAGTAGAATTATTTCATCAAATCATGGTCTTTTGATTTTAAGTAAATAATTCAGTCTCTGTTCTCAAAGCACATCAAATATCACACGAAACAGGTACAGAGAGTAGATGAACTTGGAACCAGTATTGAGCCTTAAGTAGTTCTCAGAATCATGACATTGTAGATTTAAAGCGTGGTGGGATATTATATGTCTTAAGAAGCTGTGCTAAAATCATGGTCAATTGAACACATTCAGCAGAAGAAGAATGCTGTAAGAAAACAACTCTAAAGATACTTAAATTTATAACTGTTAAGCATGAGAAAAACAATGCCTCAGAAAGAGATTTTATTGCAAATGTCTATTGTTTGAAGAAAATGTCTTGAGAGTAATAAATAACTATCAGAAAGTTGCAGGTTTATGTAAATTTAATTAATGTCTTAAGAGATATAAATATTGATATCTACAGACAGGCTGAGGGTTAATGTGAAAATGAGTGTTACTCAACATTTTGTTGACAGATTATCGCTTCATGGTCAACTGATGCTTGTTGAAAATATTTAAGAAGGCTCTGTGTCAAGAATAAGAAGTAATTTATCTTAAGAATAGAGCAAGTCATGGCCCAGCCATGCTGTTTTAGATAATAGAGAATAATTTATCTCATGAATGAAGCAGGCTATGAAAGCGAAGCTGTAGATTTTCTAAAAATTTCTCATGATACTTACACTTTCATTTTACTGGCTTCTTGAGTCAATACAAAGGACTGCATTGTTTATGAAATTTATTAACAGTACACTCTTCACACTTTCTGTTAGTGTATGAATAGAAGATGAAATTTTACATAATTAACTAACTTTATAAACTATTGAACGTTTCAATGAGGAAGTGATAATTATTAGACAATGAAAACAAAATCGATTGATCTGCTATTTACAGAAGAAGTTGTAAACACGTTCATCTATCTTAGAACAGAAGTAAAATAGCAAAAGTGTTTCACATGCTACTCTGATCAGATTAGCTCACTGAAACGACTAGAAAAGATAACTCACAATATTCGTCTGAGGTTTCTTCATCAATTGACAAGATAGTTCATTAGTTTGAAATTGACAATTGTGCTTTCGTCAGCATGCTCATTGAAACCTTATCACTGTTAAACAATAGCTCAGAATACAACTGTTCTTTAAATCAAAGAATTAAATATCAATGTATTACAGTATTAAATCTTTCATGTACATTATGCTTGAAATTAGAAGAGACATTGTATATGCAGTCTCTATAATGAGCAGATACTTAGTAAGTCAACGACTTTCTGTCAGAGCAGTCTAGAGCGACTAATTATCGTCAATGATTGACTGATGCATTATAGTTCTGACTCTTGTATTTTACAGCATCAGATCATGTGTGAGATAAAAGTGTAATGTCAGATGATTTACAAAGCTGAAACGATCTTTGTAAGAAAAAAGAGAGAATGAAGTGATAGAAGCAAAGCTGAAAGAAGAACTGACTTTTTATCATTTAAGCTTCTGAGCTTACATTAATGATTCTTCTTTAAGACAGTTAAAGAGTGACTGTGAAATACTTGCAATGTCTACAGGATTCATTAACTGATAAACTAGAAACAGTTTCATTGATTAAACAAGAATGTATTAAGCAAGCTCAGAGAAACTGTGCTGATGAACTGAGAAAGATTTCTATGTCATCTGCAGTATGCCTTTCAGCTTCTTGATGTATGACTCTTAATGTCTACAAACTTCATTTAACTTTCATTAATTATTAAACTACGACAGAAAAATCAAACAAGACAGATCTTGTGTTAGATAAAATGTAACTCATTGAGATTCAGTGTTAAAACAAGCAGTGTTGTTATTAAATACAATTACTGACAGAGAAACATGATAAAGAGAAGTAAGAAAAAAAAGAAAAGAAAAAAGAAAAGAATAAAATACATGCACTAGTTCTCACAAGTAGACTGTCTAACAGACAATCTTAATAAATAAAAGAGTCGAGAAAGGTGTGCAGAATACGTCTCAGTTCATCTATTAAGAAGATAAACTTTAAAATAACATCTTGTTAAAAATGCAAGCTTGAAATATATGCTCTCTGAACATCTATCATCATCTTCATTACAATCTGATCATTGAGTTTCTACTCAATCTCAAGCTATCTGTGCATTAATGAATATCTTGTCTTTAAGTGATTATATAGATTTTTTTAACTCTGACTCTAATCAAGCAGCGCATGGCCAGAAGCAGGACATCAATCAAGTAATGTTCTTCTTACTGAGCAAGCGTTCATCGGCGCCCTCAGCAGGTCCTAGATCATCGAGCGTTTAAAGTTAATACACAGCATGTTACTGTATGCAGCAATGCTTATTGAGTTTACAACAAAAAAATAAATTAAATCATCAATGCTTTAATGTTTCTCTTCATCAACAAGATTAAAATGATGATTAACATTGTATCAATGCAAGAAAGCTTGTACAGATACTGAATAAACAGCTCAATCATGACCTTGATCATAACTGTACATCATTTAAAACTTGTGAATTGTATGATGCATCCTTCAAGATCACTTGTGCTACATATGACTACACTCTTGTTAAAAAGAAGACAACAGTCAGACTATAGAAAGTTGTCTTACATGAAGCAGAAATATACTGAGTTCTTTAAAAAGTGCAGTGTTCTGCTGTCTCTGTATTTTTAAGAATGATTAATTTAAAATTGTTTCTTTTTCTTTATGATGTTGAGAACATTTATTATATGCTTTTTATAAGTTGCGCAGAGAAAAGTATAGACAATGTTAAAAATAAGAAAGTACTAAGTCATGAGATTTTCAGATTAAAGAAAGAAATCCGCATGTTGAGAGTGATATATAAAGATCTGTGATCTGTTAACATGTTATGAAATGATGAGCTGCACCGGATCCTCATCATAGACTTTCATTAATTTAACATCATAGACAGATGTTTAATGAAAAGACAGCTTAAATTCTTGAAAAGATTGCTGCATGAGATGAGCAGGTTAAAACAGTTTTATAATAACAGTGACTGAACTAGACATATCTTTATGACAGAGTCAGACATTTAGAGTAGCGCCTGAATGGTAGAGCAGGGTTAAATGAGATTTGTAAGACAAGCTTGAAAATGCTCTTGTTCATTTCTTGTTTAAAGATCTTAAGAAATCATGAATTGACCTAGTCTATGCTGTGCATGTGTCTTGTTAAATTGTTCTTTGTCTTTAAATTAGATTGTTTAAAAATATATGATTTTCATCAATCGATTTTCTTATCACAGACTTTAAGCTTTTACATCTATGAATATAATATCTACATTGCAAATGTGAAAAAATCTAGACAACAATCACTGCAGGCCATGACTGTGAACTAAGCTTTAAGATTACATAGAAGATTTGCTTTTATATAATATAATATGCTATAGATTACATGGCTAGAGGTTAATTTACTTTATAGAGAAATCAGAATCCTTGCAGAATTGTAGCATATAGACAAAATTGTTTAAAGACATTTGATATTTTTTGTCAATCAATTTTTCTATTAACAATATTAATAAAGTAAAGTACAATCTTGACTGATTGCTTTTCACAGTTAACATTGTAATGTTTAACACTTTGTCAAGCCAGTGAACACGTGATAAGACTTGGCGTTATAACCATCAATCAAACTTTCATCACTCATTTAAGTAAGTATGATTTGTTAGCTGTAGCACAAAGACCTTGAGTTAATCAACTCATTAAAATTTGTACGCCAAAATTTATATTAATCACTATCTAATGACTAATCAGAAATGTACTTCTTAATATATTTTCAAGTTGTAGAAGACTTAAAGTGATTAGATAGCAGAAGCGCGGCGTTGATTTGATTATTAAAGTTTTTATATTTATAATGAGATATGCAACTGCTCTATTTTCTTTAATATGTATTTATAAATCTTTCAATAAAGTTGATTTCATGTGCTAGACAATCAAAGTTTAGTGTAATTGATGTTGTATCTTACTTACTGTATCTTCTTTTCTATGCTTGTGCACTGCTCAACATTCTTAAATCCTGATTTAATCATCTTATTAAGCAGAAATTGATTTTAACAATGATCTTGCTTAATTGCTCGCGAATATAAGCTAAATTAAGCTATTGAAAAATTGTAATTCTGATTCAATAGTAACGATGTAAATGCTTAAACGTTCGATACGGTTAACTAGAGAAGGTCACAACTAGTAAATATGATAGCTAGTTAAAGTGAAAAAGCAAAAACAAACAAGAAAAAGAATCAGAAGAAGTTTTTTTTTAAATAAAAAATAAAATTAGAATGTGTTATGACTAAAGACAGAACTTGTATGTTAATCTAATGTTCTTCTCAATTGATGATGAGAAGTTACACTGACTAAGAATGTCAAGCCCTGAGTGTGAGGAAAGAAAGATTTTGATTGAAGAGACTCTTATATCTGGTCATGTAAAGAAATGTGAAATTATGACTTGAACTATGTGTGCAGATGTGCTTTAATAAGTCATCAGAGAGAATACTCTCAGATCAATAGTTTTTCTATAACCTCGCTTAACTTCTCTGAAATAACTTAAGACAGAATCAGGTGAAAAAAATTTGTATTAAGATACTAGTGTTGAATTTTACATCACTTTAAGTTGATTGTGTTACAGCATTCTATGATGTAAAGAAATATATAGACACTGTTGCTTACTCAGATTCTAATCATTATGTTAAAACAGATATACATTTCTCTGTTATACTTGATCAACATATCATTTAAGCTGTGCAGAATGCAGTTACTTAAAGACACTGCAGTCAAAGCAGCATTAAAAGTAAGATCAAAGATAAAACAAAGTTTGCATTTTACATATTCTTAGCTCTTTTCTCTTGACTGCAAGAAAGATATTGAGTCAGTAATTACAAAATGACTAAAGATTTAAAAGCAATTATATTATTAATTCTGAAATGTGCTAATCATGAATCAAGATAAAGCAAACCTTGAATATATATTTAAAAGAACCTTAAAGTCATTCAAGAGTGATCTCTTTAAGAATGTTGTCAAAGTGTATGCAATTGTTTGGACTGATAAGAGTGATATATTGAAAAGACCATTCCCTGACAAGCATCTAGTCATTATGGGTTTAGAATATGTAGATGAGAACAACAGTCTTCCCAGGTTTTAAGATATACAAAAATTAGACCATGGAAAGTTTATTCTTGTGTCAGGAGATGATAACATGATTCTGAGTGATAAAGAAGAGAAAATATCACTTCTTATTATGTTGAACATGAAAGAAGGCGCATAATTAATTGTTTAAACAATGATATGTAGCAAAATTCATTATGTTCACTACATCTTAGTGTGTATTCATATTGTTTTAACATACAGGTTACATTTCATTGTTTCTGAATGATTTTCTTCAGTTTTCTTTATAGATGGTTGTTGTTCCGCACGCGAATGCATTAGAAATGTCATACTGTGATATTTACATGTTCATGATAAGAGCAAGTTCTTGTTGATGGCTGTTCATCGAATGAGGCAGGAGAAACTATACTCATAAAGGCATTAAAAATGTTGTACTGTGGTATTTGTGAGTCTGCAGTAACAGACGAGTCTGTTAACAAGTATTTACCTATAAAGACATCAGAAACGCTGTACTGTGGTATTTGTGAGTCTGAAGTAACAGACGAGCCTGTTAACAAGTATTTATTTATAGAGACATCAGAAACGCTGTACTGTGGTATTTATAAGTCTGCAGTAACAGATGAGTCTGTTAACAAGTATTCATTTACAGACATATTAGAAATACTGTATTACAGTAATTGCATGTCAGCTGTCATGAAACACTCTGTTGTCTGTAGAGTATCTGCTCAGGCGTCTTTCATGTTATATTGTAAAGAAAATGACTGACTGTCATTCCTCTCTTGTCTAGTTTCAGGTAAAGTGTTTCACATATCCGTTTCGCTCGGGTCTCTTGAAGCTTGAGACAAGGGCGGAGTATTTAGAACATAATTAAATGTTTTGTCTGTGATCAGAATGTTGTGTTGTGCTGAACCTTCTTCAGTCCTGCTAATGACATTATTTATTTTATTAACACACGGTTGTTCTTGCATATTTCTGTTTAATCTGACAGAACTCTGCTCAGAGACATACAGAATTGTTGAGTCTTAAGATGTTGTTGAATATTTAAGAGCATAGTTGCTGTGTGTTAATGAGTTCTTGATGTTTTGCATGTCAACGAGTAATTTAAAAATGAGTCTATCAGAGAATTGTGGTTTAATATTTAACATGATATGGCCTTGTGATGCAATCTGACGTGAGCGCTTGATTCTTAACAAGCATGATTCTAATTCAGAGTAAGATTGTTTATCTTTTCTGTATTCTATGTAAAATGTAAGCAAATGGCATTTTATGATGAATAATCAATCTCATCATTGTATATTGACTGGCTATTCTTAATTCAGAATGAAGCCTGTTTGAGGGTACAAAGCATGTCACTTTTCTGTTAAAGTAGAAGAGCAAACGTGTGAAGTTTGTCATAAAACAAAGCATTAAAATATCAATACATAAACAGAATTATCATCTCTATTTTAAAGAACTTACATGTTCTCTCAGTCATAAGTTGTCTAACTTCATGTTTAAGCGCTTTATAAGCTGTTTGACTGTTGTTGAACCGGTGAACATGATGTATATAGTATGTAAAGCTTTCTTTTTTTTTGCTTCTGACCGACGATGCATTCTTGAACACATCATCTAGTCTTGTTCTCTCTGCTTGATGACTCTCGAGATCTCATTGATTGTACTCGAGCGCTAGCGATCATTGAGCAAGGCATTGAATGTATCTGTCATTGAGAGTTGACTTTCTCTTTTCAGTAATGCTCTTTATATCACAAAGGTGATTGTTCTTAACAGCCAGCGGAGCAAGAACACTTCTGATTATATTAAATGAATTATTAATGAAAAACTTGACAATTTTCTTGAGGTTTTCTTGTATCTTATCTAGAAGCTGTTGAGACTGAATTGAATTCACATCTTTTAAGATATTAAATGTTTCTTGAGATGATTCATTGTTGACAGAGAGGAAGGAAGTCAAATTCTCTTTGTCAATAGCGTTTAAATCATCAGAGATTTGCGGGAGTGATTCATCACTAACAGAGACAGAAGAAGAGATCAAACCCACTTCTTTAATTGTAACTACATCAGCGGAGGTCTGCTGAATTAAGTCATCACTGACAGAAGAGATAGAACTTCTTTTCTTATAGACAGTGTATTGCAATGCGGAAGGAGCGGTCTGCTGATACAATATACTGAAGAAGTTTTAAATAACTGTTACTCCAACCCGTTCTGCAATTGTCTCAAGTACAGGAATTACTTTCGTACGATGAGCTTTTAGCATGTTTGGCGATACTTGTAGTAACACTGTCAAAAGCGATGTGATTTCCGATTCAACCGTCATATTTGCACTGTTAAACTTGTGGCAAAAGAAAGAGAAAAAATAGATTCTTGACAAGTTTAAAATTGAGCGACTTTTCATTGAGAGATGATGTCAATGTAAAGTGTGTAAGAATTCATCAGCTGTCAGCCGTTAGTCAACAAAGCTATCATTTCATTGATGTTTTGTTAATCAATTGATCAACAGAATATTTTCTATTGTCTTAAAATCTCTATTCAGATTCTCCATGGTTGAATCTTCAATGTGTTATAGTTGCTTTGATCTTTACAGCATTGTTAACATTACTTGATTTCTTGATTTCTTCTTGTCAAAGCTGCGCTGTGATAGTCTAGGATTCAGCAAGAGTGATATTGAGCCTGAAAATAAGTTTTTTTCAGACTTTCTCTTCTAATATGAACAGCAGATGATATAAATACTGCTTTTATACTCATCATTCATGCTATTACAGTGAAATGGTGGCCTGTCACAGCAGAGTTCAATGACTAGAAGTATGCAAAGTACTATCAGAGATGTCAGACTGTGTTAAAGACAAGAGAAACTTGTGTCAATCACCCTGAAAAAGAATATCTCAATCTGTGAAAGACGAGTGTGATATACATGTTTAGCTTGAGTCTGTGTTATTCTCATGTAAGAAGATAATTATTTTGATACTAATTGAGATCAAACTTTGCACTTTAATGTATTTAACTATAAGAGATGCTTCACTGCTTGCTTGTTGTTTTGTTTAAATACAGACTGCTCATCTATGTTGATTTGTACTTTGATTTTTATATTACATGTAAGAAGAACTTTGCTTTCATTGTTGCATGTGAAGAATGTGCTTATTATTATCATACAAAGTTTGTTGACATATTATTTCTTTGTTATATAAGTCTTTCAGTTTGAGTTTGAACCGACCTGCACAGTGTACATTGACAGTCTTCTTTTACTTGTCTTTGTTAAGAAGTTATTAATGTAAAGACAGAACAATACACAGAGCAATCATTGTTTAAATTAAAAATTATTTAATTAAAGTTTAGTACACAGTTTAGCAGAGCATCGTTGTCAGCTTGCAGAGAGTGTCTGTAAAATTCTCTAGTTTTGAGATCATGTTAATGATACATTTTCTCTCTTGTATGTAGTAGCATCCGCTAACAGAATCAGACTTCGGTCTCTGTTCTTTAACTTCTAAAGTGTAAAGACAGCTACTTTGTCAGTGCAGGCACTGGCAAGTTACTTTCAGCCTCACTATTTGATCTTATGAGCTTGTGAGCGGCGGTTGTCATGGTGTTTGAGGCTGGTTATATCAGAGATGTAATGTGATACATTTGATTGTGGTTGCTAGATAGTTGCTGTCTGCATATCATTAGTGAAAAGACTAGTCATTCTTGCACTGTTACACTCTCTTTTGATGGATCGCGTGCTCACACTATAACTGTTTCATTCAAGGCTCTGAATACGTGGCCTGGGCGGGTCATACACTGGGAGAAAGAAAAACAATCTGTAGAAGGAAAGTATATCTGTGATTAAAAGATTAATTCAGCTGTTGTTGTGAGCTTTGTAATTAAATTCTGAAGAAATTTGTAAAAGTACATATATTAAAGCAGTGATTGATGTTAATGACATATATAGTTGCTTGATTCTTTTGTATAACTTGTGATTGTTTTTACACTTTAAGTCTTGTTGACTCTTTGAATACTATATTCTCTTATCAATCGCATTCATATTTTACTTCATTTTCTTAATCTCTTGAATTGTAAGTCATTTTAACTATGACAAATGCTATCATCTTTTCATTTTCAGAAACTTTAACTGAGAAGAAGACAAGTATGTTTAAACTTAAAGAGTATAAAAGTAATTTTAACATGATCTTAAAGAAATCAATTCATTGCAGTACAGAGAAAAATATTCTAATACAATTTAGCTCTGAATTTTCATGTATTGTCATTCATGAAGTGATGTATAGTTCAGATCCAGGTACTCTCTGCATCTCTACAGCATGTAATTACTACACTTCTCATCAAAGATTATGAATTGATTCTGTCAAAGTTGTAAATTTATTGTTTAGTATTATAGATGATCTTTGATACGTTCGCGATCTTTTTGATCAAGATTCTCAGGAAATTTAAGAGAGAATTGATGTTTGTATTGAATTTCTTACACGCGATGCTAAAAGATATTACACATGTCAGTCTGTCTTGATGCTATTGATCTTAGTAAAGACCTTATTAAGAATTTCTTTCATTGATAAGAAGAACGAAAGTCAGTGCTACATGATTACTTGTTCAATACAAGAGAAGCTTTTTTAACACATACATAAGTTTGAGCAGAACAGCATTCTTCTGTTAAAAAATGATGATTTAATTTGCATTTAGCTTCTTCTATCTGTTTTAATCATTGATGTTCAGGCTTTGTAGAACATATAATACACAGAGATTAACATTAATGCTGCATATGTAAAGA
>LGRN01000481.1:0-19482 GCA_001883825.1 Emergomyces pasteurianus Ep9510
ATCTTATCTTAAACAGCGATGATGATAAAAACATTATATTAAAGTTCAAGAAAGAAGAAGAGATTGTAAACAAACAGTCTCTTATCTTTATATTAAGAAGATAAATAAAAATGCTACAGATCACAGTGAAGAATCTTGAGCAGTAAGATTACAATGAACTACAAACAGCAAAATTAAAGATAAATAATTTTAAATATATAAAGACATTATGATTGCTATGCTGAAATCATCTTTATAAAATATATAATAATAAAAAGATAAAGAAGAATTACTCATTTAAAGCTGTAGCTGCATGTGTGCACAGTCGTTGTATGCCACTCATTCTCGTTCTTTTTAAGAGATTCGTATTTAATTCATTCATGGTTCTCTTGCCTTTCACACCTGGAATCTTTGAATGAAATTAAACAAATTGAACCTTGATGAAGTAGAAGACTGTGATGCCGCTTCTGAGTCTTTCTTGACAGAAGATGAATGTAGCTGGTTCGCTATTCGCATCTGCTTAGACCTGCTTAGGTTACATTTTAGTGTTACTTGTACAGTTCATGCAGTGAGAGGAAGTTTGAGATCCTGAAATCAAAGATTGAAAAATGTTTGATTGAAAAGACTGGCGCTTGTTGACTCTCTTTGAGTGAATGTAGATTTTTTCTGATCAACGAGCTTTTTTAGTGGAGCTATTGCCAGAGCGGCTTAAAACTGTAGATAAATGCTCTTCTTTCTCTCTTATATTCATCACTGTCATTTCAATGAAGTATCTGAGTGATCTTCTTGATTCAGAGTAGGATCATCATCTTTTCTGTGAACATGTACAGTAACTAAAACATCTATACTCTTTTTAATCTTTCTTTAAAAGCTGTTAAAACTTCTTAGTTCTCTAACTCTATAAATCTGTCTCTTTCAAGACTCGTGCTTGTTAATCATCAATCACAATCTTAATCTTATTTTCTAATACTCTCTACATGTAAATCTCTTCAGACAGTTCTTGCATCTTTTATTAGCTCTTAAACACTCACTCACTCTTTACTCTCTTATTCTTCTCTCTTCAGTCGTTTTTTGTATGTTTTATCTTATTCTCACTTTCAAGATCATTATAAGATTCAGTCTTGAACAGAGAATACTTATTTGAATGATTTTAATAAATTTCTTGCAGGACTTGATGCAGCTGATCTTAATCTATCTCTCTGTGTTCTCATTCTTGATAATACAGATGTAAAGCGCTCAAGCAGATGTTTAAATAAAACAGACAGTTTTCATGATAGATAGTCAATTTATGCTCTCTCTCTCTCTCTTTTTCTTTATTTATTTTTATTTTATCTGATCAGACTGGTTTTTAACATCAGAGCATTGTCTTCTAGGTTTTTCTAATAAAGATGAGAACAGAGGCCTGAAGAAAGACAATGAATTTTTACTAAATCTTTCATTCTCTGTAGAATGTGATCTGATTGAATTTATCAGTATAAAGACTCTTCATAGCGACAGCAGTCTAACACTCATACTGAATTTAATTTTACAGAATGACTTATTAAAGTCAGAGTCAGATTAAGATACGTTGCATGAATGAGAATGATCTTAAAACAGTCAGTGTAATGACTCTCTGTTCTTTAATTCATTGATCATGACAGACTCTGATAATGACAGCACTGTGAACAAGTCTATTGTTAACAGTATTTTTATATCTTTTGTTAAACAAGACACTTCTAGCCGTGCAACATTTATATCTCACTCTTTTAAAATGAGTGCTGAAAGCGATGAAGTCAGTACTGACATTATCAATGAACACTTTATTCTGCTCAAGAAACAACATCAGCTCAGAGTCAGTACTGATATCATGCATCTTATGATCACAGTTAAAGTGTCTGTCATAGTGACTTGTCTTGAAAAAGACATATCAAACTTGACGCAGTATAAGAATGAGTTAAGTAATCAACTTCAGGTCTGTTAATGAAAGACTTGTGCATGATTGAGGCGCGAGGTCACTGATATCTAGAACTGTAAACTCTTAGAAAAACCCATGCAGTGTTTTGAAGATAACACAATCATGTTCAACACAGATGACTTCTGTGCACTTTCTGACAGTACAGATAACAACTATCATGTAAGCAGTGAAGAGAATGACTTAATAAAACTGTCATTAAAGCGTTGCAGGCTTTTTACACAGTCATTAAACACTGAGTTATACTGTTTTTAATTTTAAATCTTAAGAGCAGCAATCACTGCAGACTGTAAAAATATTAAGTAAAAATACAGTAAAGTGTTAACAACAACTATAAAGAGTCATTTCATACCTCTCTGTAACACTAATCATGGTCTGAACACATACATGCATTTACAACTCTTAATTAAAGTTAAGAGATGTAGTTGCTGTATTTCATTGTTAATCTAAAAAGAAGCTGTAATGCTGTCATCTATACTGACTCAGATCATTTTCAAGATAATCACAGACAGTTTAATGATCATCTCAGATCTTGTGAGTGAGATGACAGCCGTGGCTGATATTAAAAGAGATTACAGTGAATAAAAGATTGAGAATCTAAGCAGGAAAAGATGTTGCTGAATTTAAGAGAAGAATGTCTGTTTAATAATTCTAAAGCAGAACAGTTTTTCTTGATTAAAGATTAAAAAGTGATTTTTATACAGACAACTTGACTCTTTGCAGCAGTGATAATACACAAAACTTTAAAATATGCATGCAAGTCTTTTCACTAACTCTTTCACTGACAAGTGAAGATAGAAGAGAAACTGTAAGCATGCTTATCTGATCTCTGTTGTAACTTCTCAGCTATGTACAATGTAAGCTTGAAAAATAATGTTTAAAAGATGTGTTATAATTGTTACTGATGCACTGCTCTTTTTATAAATCTACTAGATTATGTATCAATCAATGTATTCTCTTTAATATCTAAATCATGCATCTTTCTTGAAATTTTACATAGCTACTCTAATGAATCATCTCTTTTAAGAGATGACTTGTTGATCATGTCAAATGCAAAGCTCTGCACATTATCTCTGTTCTTAACAATGACTGTTATGTACTCAATGTATAAATCTGTAATCAAGATAAAGACTTTCAATGCATTTAATGTTGTTAATAATTACATAAGAGTCTACAAGCAGCTGCGATTCTGTGAAAATTATTAAAAGAAAATCACACAATGCAAGTGATCTTGACTTTAATATTTTATCATTGCATGAGACTGTCTTGATAATCAGTTAACTTAATTCTATTCTTGTCTGTATTAGATTCTTAATGATTTTATATATCTCTTCTGCTACAAGAGTGTTGTGCACAAGAAAGTGCAAAAGCATGATAGAAAGATTCTCTCTTAAAGTGTTCTGCACAGCACTGACTACTATGATTTTAAAAACTGTAAAATTCTGTAAGTAAAGAAACATTTCTTATTCTTACCTTCAATTCTGACTCTGTTGACTCTGTGAGCTCACTGAGAAATCTCTTCACTGATCTTCTTCTCAGCTCAGCGCATGTCATGTCTCACTTTAAAGATGTCATCAACTCATTGACCGGCATTAATAGTATGATGTTAAAGTATGATTCTGTTGTGTATGCTCAGAAGGTCTTGGTTCTTAAACTGCTAGAAATGTTAATCTAAGAGAACATAAGAGTTAATGTTAAAGAAGCTTACTGATTTCTGAAGAAGAGTAACAAGATCAGGAATTTGCTTAATCTTAAGTGAGTCAGAAACATGTAGTTATTGATTAACAGTAATACTGTAACATAATCTTTAAACGCAGCTCAATGATATGATCAACATTGTAACTATCTTAATGAATAACATAGTTATTAAAGAACATATATTTTAAATGACTCTCAATGTTCTTGCTCTTATTAATTTTTATTTCTCATTTAAGACTGCAGCTCTTCTTAACGTCTTGCTCAAGCAACTGTCTGTTAACAGAATCTTAAATAATCAACCTTAACTTTTTGACAACAATGAACTCGACGACAGAGACAATATCTTAGATTCTGAGACTACTACACAATCTTTGACTGATGATAAATTAAAGAATTGTCACTATTGATATAAGACACAGCAGGTTGAAACGAGTCTTAAGATCTATCATGTTAAAAAAAAATAGCAAAAAGATAAATATGTTCTTTGTGTGCTTTATGTAGTGGAAACATATCTTTCAGACAATTGACTCTCTGAAAATGCAAGGCTTTAGCTGTGAAAGCAAAAGAAGAAATAAAGATGAAGAAATAAAAAGATGCAGCAAAAGAAACACTTAAGCACATTACATTCTTAATTATTAATACACAATTAATAAAAGATGAAATATTCACTTGTCAATCATGTCAATCAAACCAATCTCTTAACACTTGTTTTATTATTTAGTATTTCTTGATTTGATATTATAATTCACAGTCAGTTGTCTATCTGTCTTCTCATTTATTAAATAGCTTGAATTTTTAAGGTGACGCAGCGCTCAGTTGAATTAGTAAATAAATTTATTTAGTTTTATAAACTTCTTGTTATTTAACTTTAATTTTGTTTTTAAAGATATCAGATCTTGCATGACTTTCAGAGATGAGCTACATTTATTATCATTTGTAAGGTTTTTGTTAATTTAAGTGAAAGCTGGCTTGCATGTGAATTCTTTTACACGCTTAATAATATACAATTGTAATGTTGATATTAGCTTCATTGTTAAGCCTCTTTCTTGTCTTTCTCATTCAACAATTAATTCTTTTAAAGCGCTCAGTCTGTTTAAGAAACATTTTTAGCGTCTGTATCATAGCAGTCAAGATCTTAAAAAGAAGATTTATCTTAGAACTGATATGTTTCTCTTTTATAAAATTAAACAAGAATCTTCAGCATCACTAGTCTGGCTAATGATAAAAAATGACTTAAAACTGTTCTTCATAAGGTTTTCTCTATTTTTAAAGAGCAAAGATATGTGATTTAAAAATTTAAGTCTTGCTTAAGATGATTGAAGTTATAATGTTGTAAACTCTCTTTATTTAAATTTGAAATACGCACCTGCTTTCATTGAACTCATGATGATAGATTTATTAATAAAGACTTTTACATTGAATCATGTTTAATGGCATAAAAGTGTCTATACAGACATTGAAACTTTTACAGATCAATTGCTATAGTTCAAGACCTGAAGAATGCTGGATTTAACACAGCATTTTTCTTTATGTTACACACAATTTTCAACTCTGTAAACAACTATTAAAAATACTGTAAAATGATACAAACTGAAAGACTTGCAATACTTTTTATGTTTTCTTTAAAAAGAGAATATTAAATTGTGATAAAGAAGCTTCAGCAATTATGACTTCAGCTTTATTAAAATGAATATCTTTAAGACATGAAGTTGATTGTTAATGACTTGCTAAAATTTAGAAGCTTTAACAACAGTGAGCAGAAGCTATATTTTATTAAGATCATTAAAAAAGTTCTTAAGAATTGCTTTTCATTCTAGCTTTCATTGAGCCTAGTTATAAGGATTTTTGATTGTAAGCTATCTTTCTTTTAAACATACAAGTGATCTGTTAAATAAATCTAATCAAGGCTCTCAGTCATCTTTTGTATGACACGTGACTTTCACGCTGCCTAGTAGTTGCATCATATTTTAATTAAATCTTCATACAATCAATCATATTAGTTCAACATAATTCAAGGTTAAACTTTAATTATACATAACTTTCAGCTTCATGAATTTATAAAGCTTATTAATCTGTTCTTGCAATTACATGATGAAACTGAGTCAGAGACAGTGTTGTTAAAATAGAATTAAATTAGTTTATTTAAGTAATTTACATTGTAGTCGACTATGTTAGAATTATTTTATGAGCGGTATGTTGAACTAATATGATTGATTATTTATGTGTTTTATAAGAAAGCAACTATTTAAGTGACAGCATAAAGTCATGTACTGTATTATTAAATCTAATCACACTATCTACAGTGAAGATGATTACACAGTCACTGTCATAGATGCAGAGAACTGAAATATACAATGCACTTTCATATCTCTTTAATCATGATTTATAGAAATTGTAAAGAATCCTTTCATTATTTACATTATAAGTCTACTCTTATATATTCTAGAAATCATCAGATTGATCTTCAGCACTGTAGTGACTAAGAGAAAGTTTGTGTTAAAGTAATATTACATCCGATCTCATCTAAACATATATTAATTATTACTTTTTGACTATAAGTATAAGTCAGCAAAGCGGGCTGTCTTTAAGATTATATAAAACAAGATAAATAAGACTTAAACATTGATGCTGTGTCACTTCAACACTTGACACAGATAAACATTGATCTATGATATTTTAAGTGACAAGACTGGCACTATATTACCTTGTCTTCTGTTCTGACCACCTCAGGATTATCACTTCTAGTCATTAAATTCCTTAATTTTAATTTTTTTGATAATAACTCTTTTATTTCTCTCTAATGACCGATGGCAGTTCGCCAGATTACAAGGCTCTCTTTTTTAAAACAGAAGTAAAATGAAGACAGACAGAAGAGTTGCAAAGACAGACAGAAGAGTAAAAAAGACATAAAGAAGAGTTATAAAGACAGACAGAAGAGCAAGAGACATGAAAAGCAATGTTATAAAGAAAGATAAAAGAGCAAGAAGCATGAAAAGCAATGTAATAAAGAAAGACAGAAGAATTAAAAATGTAGACAGAAGAGTAAGAGACAGAGATAAAAATGCACAGTCAGCTGACAACACTTAAAGAGTTTATTAAAGATTGTTATAATTCATTCTCTCAGTCTTTGCAAGTTAGAACATCATCTCGCTCTACAAAGAGAAGTATTACATCTTTCACTGAAAAGTACTGCTCAACAAGCCTTTGTTCTTGATTAAATTATCTGATTCAACTGTAAGAAATTTATAATTCAGTTTTTTCTTATTTTTAACCAGCTGAAAAAGATGCATCTAGACTATTTACATCTCTTCTTAAGCTAGAGAGACTTAATTAACAATATTCTAACTAAAAACTATAAAGTGAAAAGAATTTAAAACACTACAAGTAAACTGCTGTGAAAGATCATGTTTATAATATCATAGTCAAGCTATACAAAATACTTGATGCTTAAGAGAGATTTTAACTTAAAGATAAGATCATGTTTAAAAATCATGAAAATCTTCTACAGACATCAAAAGAGTCAGATGTACAGCTGCTCAATGAATTCAGCATAAAAAATCCTAAATCAAATTCAATCTGTATTCATTAAATCAACAATTTTATTAATACTTTAATTACAACAGTTAAGTATA
This sequence comes from Emergomyces pasteurianus Ep9510, assembly GCA_001883825.1. Classification (NCBI taxonomy): domain Eukaryota; kingdom Fungi; phylum Ascomycota; class Eurotiomycetes; order Onygenales; family Ajellomycetaceae; genus Emergomyces; species Emergomyces pasteurianus. Next base: position 7,261 of record LGRN01000481.1, read on the forward strand.
AGCTATCATACAAGCTCTTGATTAAAAATCTTTAATCAGGTCTTTAATTAATGAATCTTTAAAAAGAGATTGTTCAGTCAGACACAATTCTTAAGAGTGATACACTGAACAAGAATAAAAAGCTGAGATATAATGTAAAACATTTTACTTGCTCAGTTTTAATTTAAGAGTATCATGTCATGATTTAAGCTGAACTAGAGTACTTCTACATAATCAATGAATTTGCTATCATTCTTCTTTATGTTTCATACAATGACTCTAGTACACTCTATTACTATCTCTGTGAATCAAACATGAATGTGATTTTACAAAATTCTGAGGTCTTTTGTCAGTCAAAGACAGCTATTATCAGAATATTATGTCTCTGTCTAATGTTCTTTCTTTTAAATATTTATAATCAAAAGTAATAAAATGCTGCACGATCTTAGCTTTATATATAAAAGACAAGTTTTAACTTTACATGATTACAAATTCTTAATAAGAAGCTGTAATAGACTTCTTTAGAATCAGAATATGCAAGCTTAGAATATATGCTCTTTAAACATCTATCATCATCTTTGTTACAACTTGATCATTAAGTTTCTACTCAATCTCAAGTCATCTGTGTACTAATAAATACCTTGTCTTTAAGTGATCATATGAATTTTTTTAACTCTGACTCTAATCAAGCAGTGCATGGCTGAAAGCAGAGCATTAATTAAGTAATGTTTTTTTTATTAAGTCAGTGTTCATCAACGCGTTCAGCAGATTCTAGATTATTAAACAGTCAAAGTCAATACATAACATGTTACTGTATACAGCAATGCTTATTAAGTTTATAATAAAAAGATAAATTAAATTATCAATGCTTTAATGTATCTCTTTATTAACAAGATTAGAATGATGATTAATATTGTATTAATGTAAGAAAGCTTGTGCAGATACTGAATGAACAGTTTAATCATGATCTTGATTATAACTGCACATTATTTAAGACTTGTGAATCATATGATGCACTCTTCAAGATCATCTGTGCTATATATGACTACACTCTTATTAAAAAGAAAACAACAGCTGAGCTATAAAAAGTTGTCTTACATGAAGTAGAAATATACTGAGTTTTTTAAAAAGCACAGTGTTCTGCTGTCTCTATATTTCTAGAAACAATTGATTTAAAATTATTTCTTTATTTTTATAATGCTGAGAACATCTGTTACATGCTTCTTATAAATTAAGTAAAAGAAAGTATAGACAATGTCAAAGACAAGAAAGTGCTAAGTCATGAGATTTCTAGATCAAAGAAGAAAATTTACATGCTGAGAGTAGTATATAAAGATCTGTGATCTGTTAACATGCTATGAAATGACAAGCTATACCAGATTCTGATCATAGACTTTCATTGATCTGACATAGACAGATGTCTGATAAAAAGACAGATTAAGTTCTTAAAAAGATCACTGCATTAGATAAGCAGATTGAAATAATTCTATATTAACAGTGATTAAATTAAACATAGCTTTATAACAGAGTTAGACATTTAAAGTAGTGTCTGAATGATAGAGCAGCGCTGAGTGAGATTTGTAAAATAAGTTTAAATATTCTCTTATTTATTTCTTGTTTTAAGACTTTAAAAAAACCTAGTCTGTGCTGTGTACATGTCTTGTGAAATTATTTTTTCTTTATCTTTAGATTAGATTGTCTAAAAATATATGACTTTCATCAATCAATTTTTCTACTACAGACTTTAAGCTTTTACATTTATGAATATAATATCTACATTGCAAACATGAAAAAATCTAGATGACAATTACTACAGATCATGTGATCTACAAAGATCACACTCTGTTAATTAACTCATTTCTTAAATCAAAAACAACTTGAGCATATTTCACTGTAATTAGTGATGTAAAGTGTAAAATGAGTCTTTATGACTGTGAACTGAGCTTTAAAATTACATAGAAGATTTGCTTTTGTATGATATGATATGCTATAGATTACATGGCTAGAGATTAATTTACTTTACAGAGAGATCAGAATCCTCACAGAATTGTAGCATATAGACAAAATTGTCTAAAGACATTTAATATTTTTTATCAATCAATTTTTCTATTAGCAATATTAATAAAGTAAAGTACAATCTTGACTGATTACTTTTTACAGTTAACATTGTAATGTCTGACACTTTGTCAAGCTGATGAGCACATGATAAGACTTGACATTATAATCATTAAATTAAACTTTCATCAATCACTTGAGTAAGTATGATTTGTTAGTTGTAGTACAAAGATCTTGAGTTAATCAACTCATCAAAATTTGTACATCAAAATTTATATTAATCACTATCTAATGACTAATCAGAAATGTATTTTCTAATATATTTTCAAGTTGCAGAAGACTCAATCATCATTAATAAGTCAATAAATCTTATTAATAAGCCTGACACATTGATGCCTAAGCTGTGTAATTTTAACAACTGTAAATACAACTTAAATTGATCAGTTCTTTTCTCTTTTCTTTCTATGATTAACAGTGAGTTCTACATTATACTGTATTTCTCTCTTAAAGCTTTTCTATCTGCTAAAGACCTCGTCTGCTGAAAAAAATCACAAAACATTAAAATTTTTAAATATAAATTTATAAAAAGTCTTTTACAGAGTTGAATATGTGTTGTGTGTATCATCAGTTGACTACTTTACATCTGTAAAAAATGCTAATGTCATTGAGCACAGTTGATGAGACTTAACTGTCAGTCATTACACACTTGTTTTAAAGAATCATGATCATGGCACTCAGTAGCAGAACCGCTGAAATATGACAAAAAGTCAGTTGAATTCAGATATTGAGCTTGTTGAGAATGCGCGCTTGTGTGATTTCTATCTGACTTAAGGTTTTTATATGATTGACGAATGATTGCTGTGCAAAATCATTGATTAAAATGTAATTTAAAACATGTTAGAATTCTTACAGAGATTGAGATTGAAATCTTACTTTTAAAAAGATTGAGTGAGTGAAGAGTATTATTATCTTCTCAACTGATGTACTTTCTCACTATATTCAACAATCTAGAGATGAGAAAACATAAAGATATAAAAGTCAGTTTTCAGATCAGATGTGATGTAGAATTGATTTTGCGTAGCTGGTTGTTAACAGTCAATTGAAAAAACTTGACACTGTAGAGATGCTTCTCTTTATTGAGAAGTCAGCAATCAAACTCTGTCAAACTTTAAGACTTTTCTTTTTTTTCTCTTTAATGCTCTGTACAAAGATAAAGACATGTCATTTATTTTCTCTTCATTTCAAGCTATAGTCATTCAAATAACATGTCAGACAAACAAATTATCTAGAAGTTAAAATCATTTTCCACGCTCTATGAAGAAGAAAGAAGAAAAGCACAAGATAAGATTTATAATTATTTCATTTCTGCTTAACTGTTGAGTAATAAAGCTGTCATTTCTACACTCTGTTTAAAAAGTACATTAAAAACAGAAATCACACAAGAATATCAAAGAGTTAGTTTCTTATTATATTTAGAAGATGTGTTTATATTTAATATACTTAGTAGATCATGAGTTGTTCAAGAGCTGCGCATCACTACATGAATCTTATTTTCACTTAAGACAGTACAATGCTTGGCACAATATATTTTATGTTAATTGTCTTTATAGCTACGACTGACAAGGCGAGCATATTCATATCAAAAAGCAAAAACAAAAGCGAAAACAAAAGTAAAAACAAAAGAGAACAATCTAAAAGACTGTCATAAAACAGTTTACATTCAATTCTTATAATAAGAGAGTCTGATATAAATGTCATGATTGAGTCAGAGAATGACAGGCTTGCAGCTTGAATTGAATTTTTTAAGTAAGAACAACAATAAACAAACCTGCTTTAAATTAAAAATAAAACAATCAGCAATTTGCATTAATTACTGAATACAGATTCACTGATATAAAGCACAAGATACGGTATAATAACAAAGTTCAACATTGAATACCTGACATTTAAAAAGTTAACATCTATATTGATTGTTGATTCATTTCAGTTTAAAAGTTCTGTATTCATGAAGTCAATGTTTATGTTGATTGTTAATCTATTTCAGTTTAAAAGTCTTGCATTCATAAAGTCAATGTTTATGTTGATTGTTGATTTGTTTCAGTTTAAAAGCTCTGCATTTGTAAAGTCAACATCTATGTTAATTATTAATTCATTCTAGTTTAAAAGTCTTATATTTATAAAGTCAACATCTATGTTGATTGTTGATTGTAGAGTTAGAGTAGCATCTGTTTCGCTAGTTTAGTTTAAAGTGTCAGTGTGTGTATTGTTAAATGATATATTCACGTTTGCAAAGTCAGCATTTATATTTATTATAAAGTTTAAAGCCTTGTTAATGTTGTTTAATGTTAAGATATTTGTGTAGTTGATTGCATTCTCAGTGTTAGTGTTGTGTATTAAGTTCAAAGCATTAGAGTTAATAACACATGTAGTTCTGAAGTTGACAATTAAAACTCAACAGATAAGATTGCAATTCAGACTTATATTAAAGTCTGTTAATCAACACATAATGACACTAGACTGAGACACTGTTTAAGAAGAGAATCATGCAATCAGTTGAGACTGTAGATCATAAAATCTGTAAAAAGCAGCAACAATGTTTTTAAAGTACATAATAATTAAAGATAAATCACTAAAAAGAGATGTATATAGTCAGTAAATAGTTTAGTGTGATTCTGAAGAGTGAAAGAGACTATTGTTTCTTAAGCAATGAAAGCTGCATACTAGTTAATAACTTATTTAAATATCTTGATTTATATCTGTATGTAGATATGCTATTAACTTTGTCTTCATTGACAGGCTTATAAGTCTAGAAGAATGATCAATGTTAATCATTTTGAGTTTGATTTATCCACGCAGAGGCGGGCCATCTAAACCTAATTAAGAAGAATTTTTTATTCTAAATTTAGATAGTTATATTGTTTATTCAATACATTTTCTGGCTATGAATATTTGTCTCTCAATGACAATCAGGGTCTGTAACAATGAACTGACAAGAACATAGAAAATTATACAAGAGTACAGTTTTAAGACATCTTTAATGCAAAGATCATGTGACTAGAATTACAAGTAAATATCATTTAACTGTTGTTTTAATCAGATATATAGTTTAGATTTTACACAATGTGTTTAAGCTTTTTAATCTTGTCAGCATGAGCAGAGACCTCTATAATACAACTAAAGTTTTTAAATCTTAATCTTCTTCTGTGTATGCTGAGATAAGTTTGCACATACACTCAGTCTGACAAAGATACAACAAACAAGAATGCTATAACAAATAAAAAAAAAATGATTTAATTAAATGTTTCTTAGCTATTAAGTATGACTCACGATTATGAGAGATTGCAGCACTTTAAGAATCTTAAACATTTTTATAAGCTATATAAAAAAAGAAAACTTCTACTGCTGACCGTGCAGTCATGTCTTACTAATCTATAAGCAATTATAAACATTAACACATTTTCTAATTTTAAGCAGCTGAAATATCTGATCACAGTCTCTATCTTATAATTGTCTCAGCATCATCACAGCATGTTCTTACATGTTATTAATTAAACCTGATCAAACAATAGCTTTTCAAATGTCATAGCTTTTTCAAGACTTTGAGATCAAGAAAAACTGTCAAGCTCAGAATCACTGTAAACAATGAAACAAAACTTAATACTAATTTATAAACAACTGATTTAATTATTAATACTAGTACTTTTTTATGTAAAGAGTTCAATGCAGACTCTTAATACACTCACTGCAGCTAATCATTACTTTTATAAAAGTACATTACAACATCAGACACAGATGTTCTTAATCTTAACATCATGTAATCAACAGCAGTATCTCACTCTTATTTCTACACTGCAACAAAGTAAGTTAAGACATTTTTTAACTTATTTAAAAGCTGTTTAATTACATTAGTTACAAAATTCTTTAATGCTGCAGACAGCAACAGAATCAACACAAATATTACTTAATACAATCAATATCAATCTAGAATTCAGATCATGAAGAGCAATGAAGAAACAACAACTGAATAATCATGCTTCTAAAATGTTCTGTCAGCATAAGAAGACTAAGATAAAGAAAATACAGAAGACAATTAAGAGATTAATTAAGAAATGTGACTATTTGCAGCGTTTGTGTCATAGACAGAGAAAGAGAAGAAAAATAAAGATTGATTAGATTCTTGCTTTCTTTCATGACTGACTCTTATCAAAAACATCGTTTGAGTCGCACGAGTCAATAGAGAAGTGGTCACTTTAATCATTTTTAAATATTTGACAGTGGCTTGTTGCAGTTTGTGAGCGCTGATTTCAGAGTATGTACTGTACATGATCATCTGTCAAGTGACCTGCTCATAATTACTTAATATTAATTACATCACATGTTCACATCAATGCAGGTCACTCTTGAACGGCTCTAGACTATAAAACATTAATCTCAATGAGGCTTGCTGTTTGACATTTCTTCTCTCAAGCAATTGATTGCTCATCTCTATCTAAACCTCTTAAAATCAGAATAATAAAGAAGACATTCAACTTTAAAACTGTTCATGATCATGTAAGATTCAGTTGTTAAGAATGATATCATACTTTTGAGAAACTGGTCAATGATAAAATAGTTCAATCTGTTCTTAGTTCGTTGAGTGGTGAAATAAGACAAACAAGTGAAGGGGGGAGATTGTAAACAGTGGTTTAAGAATGAAAGAATAATGATTTAACAGTTATAAAATGTTAAGTATTAAAGAATATAATGAATGTGTAATGCTGATTCTTTGTTTATTCTGTTTTTTCTTTTCATAGAAGATTCTTCAGCTCTCACGCTTGTGTTCAGAGTGACATTAATTTAATGATCATGTAAAAGAGCACTCTTTAACCAGCACTATTTTCAGTGATCGCTAGTAGATTTCTTTTTCTTAAAGATAATATTTAAATGACTAGTACAACTTAAGTTTTGATTTTATTTAAGACATGCTTGTAATCAACTCAGATGTCAGAAGTTCATAGCTGAGCTACTGTAATATAAAGAAAATAAAGAAATCTTGCATGATGAATAAAAAACATATTTTAAAGCAACATTTTCTTAGAACTTTATATAATTAATTAGTTATTTTTTAAATGCTTCTCATCAGTGCTCACGTCATGCCTCTCATTACATTCTTATCTTCATTTTTCTTTTTTTTATTAAGACACTCTCTTTATATTTAATGCTGATAAACACAGAGCAGATTTTTTTTTTTTTTTTTTTTTTTTTTTTTTTTTTCCTCTCTTTTTCTTGTATATTTTTATGTCATGTCTTCTAACCACGATCCTGTGAAAATAGCACTAAGAGATGAGCTGAAAAAGATGATATAGAATGTGTAAATAACAGAAGTAAAAAGATTTGCTGACACTACTGTACACAGAAGTTCTAGAGTTTTACACTGTCTTACACCTGCAGACTGTTAATGAATATCTTAAAAAATCTAAGACAATTTAAAGGTCAGTAGCTGAGTGACATATATTAAAGATTTGATCTGATTGAAATGTAGATTAAAATGAAGAATTCTTATACAACAGATATGACAGTGTGTTTTTCTAAAACTTGAACAATTAGAACACTCTACACAATACTAGTTTCTCTGAATTTTAAAGACACATTAAAAGTTAAAAAAGAATTAATAAAGTGTGACTATTACTACAAGATACATAAAGAATGTTGAATGAAGATTTCTGAGAATAAAAAGCTTGTTGTCATTGTGATCAGATCTCATTGACCTAATTTAATAAGTTCTTATTAAAATAAAAATCGCTGTTCTGAAACACAGTGTTCATGTCTGACCAGTTTAGAAATAAAGAATCATTCTACAGAGCTCTATTCATGTCTGACAAATCTATAGAAGATAAAAGCTCATTATCATTCTGAAAAGCTATATCAGTATCAGGCATATGCTGATATGAAGATGTTCATGCATTGAAGATTGTTTGTCTGAAAGACAAAGCAGAGAATATAGAGTTTATGTATTTAATTTTATTTTCTACATTACTAGAATCATTCTTTATAAGATGACTTTCTCTGTCTGTATTTAATCGTGATATAAAGGTGTCGTGAATATTAGTAATAAGATTAACATCATATTCAAGGCCAGCGCATATTTAAGGCATTCTGAAACTCTTTAGTAATACTATTCTCAGAATAGTATTAAAAGCTCAGCTCACTTAATATTATCATTAATCAAAGTCTTAATAATGTTAAAAATATAAAATAATATAAATTTATTCTTGCATTAAGATGCTTTTACTGCATACAATCACTTAGTAAACATTTTATAACATTCTTTCAGTGCGTCAGCAAGCTGCGTGTAAAGATGAAAACATTGAGTGTTAATAGTGATAATAAAAACAGTGTTTCAAGAAGTAATTCAATGAACAGATAACAAATATCTTTCAGCTCTTGTGACCCCAACCTCGCTCTAGCAAGTGAGATATACATTTATTTATAAACATACAGTCTTAATAATACCACTACAAGTTCTTAGAACACGAGTCACTTATATAATGACACATTATTCAGTTGATTATCTCAATTAAATTATTCTTGTAGAGCAAAACAATACAATAATTGATGAATATAAGTTTTTAAAACTTTAACACCAGCGAGGAGAATTCTGCATTTAATTCAGTCTTAAAAGAAAGCTTCTCATATCAGCATACATTAAAGATCATCTGTTCATTGTCTGCAGAATTGAGTGTAGAAAGCTTAAGTAAATCATCTTTAATACTGTTATTTTTTACAATGAGATTGTTCTTTAATAATTTGCTGAGCAGAATGCGTATTGCAGCTTGATTATTTATAATATTATTAAATTCAGTTTCTTTCTTTCTTTCATCTCACTTATCTATAAATAGAACTGAGACTAAAAATTTGTTTGCATCTGTTTTTCATTAAGATACTGTATTAGACAGCTTCTGTCTTTTCTTTTGTAAATAGTCAAGAGTTGAGTTGTAGAACATAATTTTACATGCTTGAGTTGAAGTTAGATTTAAGCAGAGCGACTGTAAACATAAAGCAGTCTCATTGTCTATTATGCTTGTAAAATGATTAAAATGCATGTCATTTTCTTGAAAATACAAGAAAGAAGTCAAGCTTTAAGATGATGATAGAGAGTCATCATTATGTCTAGAGTTTTTGATATGTCTAGAAGATGTTCTTTTTCAATAAAGCAATGAGGATGAGTTTAAAGTAAGAGCCACAGTTACAAGCGAGTAAACAAGATTGAGAAAAAACAAAGAGTGATTGTATTCATCTTAAGACAGATAAAGTAACTGAAGAGTATAGATGATTGAAAGAGCTGACGCTCAACAGACAATAATCTTAATTTAAAAAATTTAATATACTTGATATCACTGTTTTGAAAGTTAAACAGTTAATGATTATTCTTCATCTTTACTAAATTTGAGTGTAAAGAGAGGGTTTAGGCAGAAACAATCATGAAAGTCTAGAAACAGTGACTCTTTTAAGAGTTGCTGTTTCTGAACTAGTGTTACTTCTTAATTTTATAAAGATGAGTTGCTCACTGTTGCTTGATCACTTCATTCACTGAAATGACACAGAGCAACTTTCACTGATCACTTTTTAAATTTGATAAATGAATCTATACGAACTGAGCTTTTATTAGTAGATTAGAGGATCTAGTTTACAGTTTTATAAATCAGAGCGATGTGATATTAAATCTCAAAAGAGCTTAAGACTGATATTGAGCCTGAAAATGAGTCTTTTAAACATTTGATTGTCGCTGATGTATCATTACTCAGACTATGTCATTAAAGTATGTGCAGGCTGAAGAAGATCAGTAGTATAATCAAAAGTCAGACTGTGTTAACAAAGAAACTTGCATCAACTATCTTAAGAAGCAAGTGAGTACATGTTTCAACTTTAAGTTTGTGTCATTCTTAAAAGAAATTACAATAGATAACAGTGTAATTATTTTATAAGTTCTACAACATTTACTGAAATGAGTATGACATATCTTCTCAATCATTAAAAAAGTCTTTATTCAAGGCGCACAGAGAGCGGTCGTTTAATAGTTATAAACCACATGACATCGCTCTGCTATGAATCATCTTAAAATGAATTAACTTAACTGTCTTTTCTTGCAAAATGCACTCTAACATCTCACATGTGCTTCTGTTAATGACACTCATTGTAGTGAGTATGATGCATCTTATCTTGCTTATTGTTCACTGCTCTCAGTCTCACTGATTGTTTAAGATATCAATCTTTGTTCTCTTTATCTGTGTCAATGCTGTTGTCATTGATGTTGATCTTTTAAACTTATGACTTGAAGATGAGCAGACTCTTTGACTGAAATAATAATGATAACAAAATGCGTGTTTCAGATACATCAGCATTCTACTATCTTTTGAGAATATATACAGCATTTCTGCTAGTTCTTAAAATATGTTATTTTCAGTTCTCTGCTTTAATCTTTATTAATTACAATGTCTAGATAATTCAGCAGATCAAAATTCAGACTGAGTCTCTTATAAGCGCCCTGCTGCATTGATTATTTCTAGAATATAGTTTTCTATTTCTGATAATAAAGCTTAGATTGATCTTATAATATGCTTTTCTCTCTAATCTTGATAGACCTTGTATTCATTTAAAGTTAGCTTGATTGTTTATAAGATGTTGATGAAAGGTTCAGCTATAGTCGTGTCTATAATAAAAAACAATTCTTATCTACAAAAATCATAAAGAAGAGTATTAAGACTTTCACAGAGAGCATCTTATCAGCTTCAATCTGTCTTTTTATTATAATAAGTTAAGCACTTCTGTCTTATTGTTTTCTAATGCTTATTTTATTCAGGAATCTCTCAGTAGTGTTGCTCAAGCGAGACAGGATGTTGAACAAAATATTTCTAATCTAAATGATCTTTATAGCGTGTTACTTTAAACAAGACAGAATATTAAACAATATATTAACACTCTAATTAAACGTCTTCAGCCTCTTAACAACATCAAGAAAACTGATGACATACAAAAATATCTTCAAGAATTTAACAAAGATTTTAACAAGCTTCTTTTATTGTTTAAAAAGATATCAGAGTTTACATTGAGTGCTTTGAGTATAGACATTGAAACAGAGAAATTGAGTAGGCTCAGATAACATATAATCTCTTTCTAAGAAGATTGTAGACATATACAGCATATCATGTACACATCTTTTATTCTTTTATCTTTTAAGTTAACTATATCAAAATTCAAGATAGATGATATAACTGAAATTAATTTTTAAGCAGTGTGAAACTATTATCCCTTGCAAAAAAGTCATTTGAAAACCAGTCATCCTCGGCGCCTGATAGTCTCTGATTCTGGTTTAGATGATTTAATTTTATGTTCTTTGTTAGAATGACTAACGATGAACATGATTGTAAGATGTTCTAAGACTTGAGAAGAAAGTTGATCACTTTCTGACTGACAAGATGCTTGTAAGAACTTGTTTAATATAAAGTTGTCTAACTGTTGTCATTCATTAAGAGTCTAAGAGAAACTACTACAATGCTGACAAAGACAGCTTCTCAGTCAGTGTTTAATAGATCAGCAAGTCTAACAGTAGATAGTATTCTACTGTTATTTATAATGAATGATAACAGTTTCAGCAGAGTCAAGCCTCGTGAGCATGAACAGCAAGTAATCTGTTAAAAAATATCATTCTGAATTGATTAAGTCTGATTAAGAAAGAATAAAAAAGTGAAAAGACATGAAGAAGCTTATTCTGAGCAACATCTCTTTTAGACAGAGACAGCAAGACACTCTATAAGCATTTTTAATTAAGACAGTGAAGAGAAGTAACAGAAAAAGAAGCTTGTTGACATGTTTAACAAGTAAGAAGTTGTAGAAGATGATACTAAGCTGTACGTTACTCAACATCACATGAGAGAATATCTGAACTAAGACTCTTGTTATGGCTAACTGGTGAGATTCGGAACTATTTTAATGAAAACCTTTTATCTTACAGTTCTTATTCATTCTTTTAAACAACAATGAGCTTATTGTAAAGCTTACACTGTTTAAGTCTTCATTCTTATAAAGATAACATGCTTCTCGGCCAATCAAATTTTTATCTTCTATAATAAAAAATCTGTTAGTACTTGAAAAAGGTAGAAGTGCTTCTATGACTTACTTAACTTTAACACTAAACTCTGAAGCGCTTTC
>LGRN01000482.1:0-19434 GCA_001883825.1 Emergomyces pasteurianus Ep9510
AGATTTCTGATTTAACAGATCTTTCTGTTCAAGGAATCAATTCAATCTATGTCCACGCTATAGAACAAGAATTTGATCTAAATACTTAATTTATTGTTATTCAGAATTGCTGACTAGCAGATTCTTCTTGCTCTGATTGATCTATAAAGAGAACATCTAAAGTCCAGCAGCAGGTTATTACTCAGGTGTAAACAGATTAATATAATTAAAAGAAAAACTGTGCTGATATTGCAGGTCAACTCAGTACAGAAGAAATCAACATATCTGCTATTACAGTCTTTAAGACTTTAAAAACAGCTGGATTTCAAAAGACTAAGTTTACACAAAAGTCTGATTTAATGAAGAGAATGAGATAAGAAAGACTTTAATTCTGTCTTGAACATAGACATTGAACTCTTAAGAATTAAAAAGATGTTATTTAATCTGATGAAATCTTAGTTATTCTTCTTCATTGATGTGAAGAATATTACATTTAATATACAAAAGATAAAGCTTTTGTTTAAAACTGTATACAAGAACACTGAAAAAATGCATTTAAGTTTATGTTTTAAAATTATTTCTTCTATGATAAGAAAGATTCTTGTCATTGCTGGTTTTTTAAGACTGTTGTTAAAAAGACTGAATCTTTGAAAATAATAAATGATTTAAACAAGGAATTAGAGTTTTTAATGAAAGAGAAGTGAAAACTTAAGAATGAAATGAGATGACTTTATCTTTGTTAATTACTGAGCAAAACATCTCAGTGAATATAAAATAAAAAATCTGACAAGCTCTCTTATGACAGTGACAATAACATTGATTAGTATCAATATTAAACAAAGATTCTTATATCAAAGCTTTTTCTCTTTATAAAGAAGTGTAAGAAGAAACATTCTAATATGATTGTTTAAGAGAATAAGACTTCATTACATGATCACTATATTTAACACTATGTCTATAATATGTATAATGTTTGAAGGATGCTATGATGTGAGAATTTGTTAAATCTCAATTCAATTGAGCTCTGCTGGTCATAGATAAAGTGTTAAACTATTAAAAAGAGAGCTTTAAAGAGCAGAGTAGAAGCTATTAAAGCATGAGAGCAGTGCTGACAAGATCTCTCACAGAATGCTATACAGGCATGAATAAAGCGTATTTCTACTCATATTGAAAAGATTATTAAACTGAAAGATGGGAATGAATATAAAGAAGGCTGTGGATAGAATAATAGTATATAAAATTGATGCATAATTCCATTAATAGTCAGTAACGTTTTTAATGTTTTTAACAGCTGGCACGAACTTTTGCAATGCGCCTCCGAGCCTAGCTAGTGGCTGTCAATCACTAGTTAAGAGGGGTTTAATTGCAGACTCTTGATTCCGCCAGCAGAGGTGCATTGCAAAAGTTCGTGCCCGCCAAGACACTATAAAAATGCCATTAAAGTTTAAACCTTACACAATCTTGCTTAACAAAAACATATGAGGATTTCTACAAATTTTGATAATTTAAATTATTTTACTACTTTTTAATCAATTATCATACTTGAAGATGGCATTAAATATAGATATTGCTATTCATTTTCTTGTTGTTACTCTCAAATTCATTGATAAGAAGATCTCTATCAAGATTTCTGATTTAACAGATCTTTCTGTTCAAGAAATTAATTCAATCTATATCTACGTTATAGAACAAGGATTTGATCTAAACACTTGACTCATTGTTATTCAGAATTGCTGACTAGCAGATTTTTCTTGCTCTGATTAATTTATAAAGAGAACATCTGAAGTTCAGCAGCAGGTTATTACTCAGATGTAAATAGATTAATATAATTAAAAGAAAAACTGTGCTGATATTGCAGATCAACTCAGTACAGAAGAAATCAACATATCTGCTATTACAGTCTTCAAGACTTTAAAAGCAGCTAGATTTTAAAAGACTAAGTCTATACAAAAGCCTGATTTAATGAAGAGAATGAGATAAGAAAGACTTTAATTCTATCTTGAACATAGACATTGAACTCTTAAGAATTAAAAAGATGTTATTTAATCTGATAAAATCTTAGTTATTCTTCTTCATTGATATAAAGAATATTGTATTTAATATACAAAAGATGAAGCTTTTGTTTAAAGCTGTATACAAGAACATTAAAAGAATGCATTTAAGTTCATGTTTTAGAGTTATTTCTTTTATAATAAAAAAGATTCTTGTCATTGCTGACTTTTTAAGACTGCTGTTAAAAAGACTGAATCTTTGAAAATAATAAATGATTTAAACAAAAAATTAGAGTCTTTAATGAAAAAGAAGTAAAAACTTGAGAATGAAATGAGATGACTTTATCTTTGTTAATTACTGAGCAAAACATCTTAATGAATATAAAATAAGAAATCTGACAAGCTCTCTCATGACAGTGACAATGACATTGATTAGTATCAATATCAAACAAAGATTCTTATATCAAAGCTTTTTCTCTTTATAAAGAAGTGTAAGAAGAAACGTTCTAATACGATTGTTCAAGAGAATAAGGCTTCATCATATGATCACTATATTCAACACTATGTCTATAATATACATAATATTTAAAGAATGCTATGATGTGAAAATTCATTAGATCTTAATTTAATTGAGCTCTGCTGATCATAGATAAAGTGTTAAACTACTAAGAAGAGGACTTTAAAGAGCAGAGTAGAAGTTATTAAAGCATGAAAGCAGTGCTGACAAGATCTCTTACAGAATGCTATACAGACATGGATAGAGTGTATTCCTACTCATATTGAAAAGATTATTGAACTGGAAGGTGGGAATGAATATAAAGAAGGCTGTGGATAGAATAATAGTATATAAAATTGGTGCATAATTCCATTAATAGCCGGTGGCGTTTTTAGTGTTTTTAGTGGCTGGCACGAACTTTTGCAATGCGCCTCCGTACCTATGGAGTACTCCGTACGGAGGGCCTATTGCATGTACCAGCAGCAGAAAAAATGCTCGAAAATATTTGTTTTGGGAGTTTCTATGAGCTAATCTATTTGATTTCTCTGTAAGCGTTTTAGTCGCTCAGCCTATCGCTTTCTGATTTCCTAAGTATTGACCTGAATCTGAATGGAGCTATCTCTGGAAAATGTAATACAGTGGTAGTTCTAGTATTGAAATGTCAAGACGGCCATCACCTTCTAACTAATTCTAGAAGTTCCAGCGAAGAAGAGGACGCCACACTTAGACGCTCCTTAGTTCACCTCATAAAGATATATTTTATGCTTTGCATAGTTATCAATGTGTCAGTTTGAACGGCTCTCCAGATATCGATATACCAAGTTTCAATGCATTGTGTTACAATAGTTGGACAAGATGAGGAAGCGGGTGGAGAAGAGGAATAGAAAGAGAAGTAGCTAAAGGGCTACCTATCCCTGGGCTTTTGCAGTGTTCGGGAATACAAATGACAAGTCTAAAGGACACCGATAGCTCAGAAGCAGAAAACCCCACGAACAGAGTCCCAACAGATGAGCATAAACGCCAAGCAAAAGATATATACGGAGTAGATATATATGTATGTATAGGGAGAAAACAAGTAGAAAAGAACCAGGCCAGGTATTACCCTATCAACGCAGCCAGTAACTCCTGTTAATATGCAAATACATCGCCTTCTCTGTCCTGAACCAGGGAACAGGAACTGAAGCGGATGATGGCGTAGAAGACAAGGGAGCGACTCTACGGCCTTCAACGTCCATGCTAGCTTTTCGTTTTTCCCTACCAATCTTAGTATCTTCCCTGTCAATCTCAACCGGGAGGTATGACTCTTCTGAAGCTAGTTTTACAGGGAGCCGTCGTATGCTTCCAAGCCGTATTGTGGGATCGAAACTGAGCAAAATTATTGGCCGTTTACCACCTGACGTGGCAGGATCTGTTGAGTAAACCATTGACCGTTCATCGGAATCAGCGTCCACATTTCCGCAGCTTCTAGGAGGGCAGAGCAGCGAAAGAAGCTCAGGATGGGAATTTAGAGGAGGCCACAGCTTGATCCCACGAGGCTCAAAACGTTCATCACTATTCGGTATTGGGTTGTCGTTATCATCCAGTTCCGAAGGATATAGCAGTCCGTCCTCACCAATAGGGCATTTCCGTTTCCGGGAACCAACACGAAGCCGTAAGCGATCCGTCGGTTGTCTCGATAAGGGATCATAATTGTCATCATTGACTAAGTCGATGAAAGCCGACGCAGAAGGGTTGTATGTTCGATACTTCGTTTTGGCAAGAATGAAGTCTCTCCTTTCAGATGAAGAAATCTCGTGTTCGTCATATTCTGGATGGTAGTTCCGGCGGAGACGCTTTTTGGGAGGCTCATAATTTGGCTTACTGTGGTCGTCGAGGGTTAAAGTTAATGGATCATTTGGCAGCACAGGAACTGGCAGATATCCAGGAAATCCGGGGCTGGGGGCTGAATCATGGTTTGGAGGGGATTCGCTTCCGGTTTGCCAATCTTTCGTTTGAGACACGCCGTCCTTCTTGTTCGAAGGGTTTTCTGTGAAGCACGAAAGAAGCTGCAGGTAATATGTCCTAAAATTCTCGCTGCCAGCACAACGCCATTCTCTTCGGCCTTCTACGATCAAGAGCTGATTCGTTGCCTCATCGGTTCGAAGAGAAAGGTTCGTCCACGTGTCGTGGATCGGGCCTTCGCGGTGCTGTCGACGCCACAGTCGACGCCATTCGACCTTGTGAGGGTTATCTACTGGAAACCGGATACAAATATAGTAAGATGTCCAATCAATTTCTTCATCTTCGAACCCCGTTTCGTTTGAAATAGCGTAAAAGTGCCCGTCGTGTATTTCGAAGCATATCGAGGACCCAATTTCAGAGCCGACGAAATTTTCCAGCTGGACGCCTCGCTCTGCAAGGGGCTTCTTATTCATCAGGTCCCAGCCATGCATGACCCATTCGTGATGACCATGGCCCGCGAGCCCAGAATGAGTTCCATAGAATAAAACTGAGTCATTGTGGCGTACGAATATTCTTCGGTAGGATTCGAGCTGGTGGAGGAGCAGTAATCTACCGTTTTTTCGAGTGCATTTCTTGCGAATATCGAGAACGATCAGCCACGGTGGACGTTCGCCCATTTCGCATAAGCACGCAATGATGCCGTGGCTATAATTTAAAAGCGAAAATTCCACTTCTGAGTTAAAATCACGCGACACGGTGCTGGCACGACGTAACACAGCCCCGATATTGACGACTTGTTCTTCCCGGGCAGCCCCATGCACATCTAAAGTGCGAATCTCGCCTTCATCCAAATAACATAACACTCCTTGGTTGAACAGAAAAGCTTCCCCATACGCAATCAGACATGCTGAGTAAGGTTGTGCAGTGGCTACAGCCTCGCGCACGTCATACACTCGCCTAAGAGCCTCAATGTAGGTGATCTTTTTCTGTAAAGCCAATTTTCCTTCTCTTGTATGGGAAATTGATAGCTTCGTAAAGTGTCAGCGTATACTTTGGCCACAAATAGGTCGGATATATGTCTCGTAATATGTTACGTCGAGAAACTTACCAGTACTGCGTTCCGGGCGGTAAGGTCGTCTTTCAGCAGAGAATACAGTGTCCGGTTAACAAAGCTCAGATTAATGTAATCCTGAGGGTCGAGGCAGGACGCAATTTGATACCATAAATCGAAAGGGATATCATCAATTGTGGTGGTCGGCATGATATAAACCGACCAGGTCCAAGGGTACAAGGTTAGGGGCGGCGTGCCCTTATACCTAATCAAGGGACGAAGGATTTGAAAAACAAAAGGGGGACGCACGATAGCCCCTTGGACCCAAAACCAGATAAATTTATCGAATTAAATGAGCATGCTGCAGTTATTGTTTTGACCTGAGCGACCAGTCATGTCAAAACCCAGTGGAGCGCTAGCCAGGGGGGAGGGAGGCGGGAAGAAAGTATGAAGAAGGCAAGACAAAAAAAGCACAATTCATTTTCAAAGGGTTCCAGAAGAGTATGCACAGTAACGGGTTTATATTCTGCAAATGATGAGGCTGAAAGACAGAATCTCGCAAACTTCCATTTTGGTTGGCAACATCACCCTAGAAAAGGTATTAACAAGTGACCGGGCCACATAAGGCTGGGGGGGGGGGGTGTGTTATTAGGAAAGTCGCGGTAGTACGAAGGCACAATTTCCGGGACTTATTATTTGTCAATCCATTATTGACACGTTCAAGCTGATCAGTTCTTGAATATTAGTACGGAGTACGGAGTAATGTGTACTCCTGGTAAGATGAGGCTCTGCGAGAAACTAATATGAGTATGACCTCGAAATCTTCCAGTCTGGGCATCCATTGAGGAACCCACACCTGGTTGTTGTTGTTCCCAGTTAGGACCACAAGCTACTGGCTGATCCCCGGTACGGCGTAATATTCATTTTTTACTTTCAAGTCCCCACCAGCAGAAGTTCTTCGATTAGGTCATCCGGGAAAATTCCAAATGCTTGTTGGAAGAGGAGGGTGGGAATGGGCCCGGGCCTCAACATTATTATGTGGCGAAGCGTCAACCAAGACAATTTAAGCGGGATAAAGAATTGGAAGACTTGGAAAAAGAGCGATCGGCATAAGTTAGTTGGTTGGAACTGTTTTTGTTCCTGGAAAGCAGGCGACGGGCGATTCCTGTTAGGTTTGAGCCGCTTAACCCTAACAAACTGCCTGGATACTCGGGATAATAAAATAGTACGGAGTACGGAGTACCCATGACCGTCGTAAGCCCCCTTGCACGGGTTCTGACGGATGCAGGTCGACAGAGTGGCTCATCTGTTAACTGACTGCCTAAGTATATCGCGTTATTCCTAGCTCCGATCTGAGCTAGCGGACTGATTCACCAAACTTCGCTCCCTTCCTGCGCAAATTTAGGATCGTGGGTCGCGTGTCTCTCTAACCATGACCGCTTTTAGGGAGTGATTCGTGATCCTGCTGGGGGAGAAGCTGAGTGGAAACCATCGTATTTTCAGCTCCCACGATCAACAGTCATGGAGGCGATATGATGTATTTAGATTTCAGCGCTAAATTACGCCATGTACCCTTCAGCCAATAGTATTATTGGCGTTACTCGCTCTCTTGATGGAAATACGGCATTCTTGGCCTCTTGTTGCGGCTCTTTATCGCCCATTTTGCCTTCAATAATGATCCCTTTTTGCAAAATTATTATGGACAAAGCAAAAAACAAAATACCCAAAACCCAAAACCCAAAAAAAAGGTCAGGGGATTGATGGTTGGATGCGGCTCTGCGTTGCGGCTCCGCGACTGTAAAACCACCCACCATTGATTTTCATTATCTCCTCCTTTTGTTCGTCTCGTCCAAATTCCATGTTTCCTCCTGGTCATAGCTTGGCACAATACTCTAATGACCAGCACTCTGGGAACTATCCGAAGTGTCATGTATTCTGCTTGGGTTTGCCCCTGACTTCTTGCGAATATGGTCAGCTAACGGTTCATCCCAGAGACCATCACCCATGCCATCTTGTTCCGGGTGTGTCTACCTCTGCCCATAAGTTTTCGCGATCTAGCGAACAAGCCGAAGTGACCTTCCATGATCATGGGCCCAATTACTCCGTACAGCGGGCCGATATCGCTTTCTGAACGAAAACCTTCCCGCTATTCACGGCTTCATTTGCTCTCTTTGTTCATTAGTTGGATCGTTCTTTTCAATTGGCGCCTTGCGTGTGCGATCATATGATCGGGATTCTGTAGAAATAAGGTTATGTTCAAAAGGTTGTACAGCTTCGATGCCAAACGTATGGGAACTACTCCGTACAGAGTATTTTTGCTCAAAATAGCGGGGTGAGACACCCTGTTACCAAACCCGACATGCATCCACCCCGCATTTTTAAGCCCTGGATGCCCACGCGTTGTCACGAAGTGCTCCTGGCCAGCCACCTTAGACAGTACCAATACGAAGGGGCTTCAAAGCAGCCGATAACCTATGGAGGGCCAGGTTCGAGGTGCGGGGAACTGCCACTTCAATTTCAACAGTTGAACTCCTCTGAATCGACAGGCGAATTTCTTGTCATGCCCCCTGCCTCCCCCGCAAGAGCAACTGTTCGATTTACTTCGAGAGTTGACCTAGAATATTCCAATCATCAGACCGTGTATCTCACCCTGCAAAAAAGTTCGCATCATTCAGGTGTGCATTGTATGTATGTATCATCTGCATTTTGCCCCACATTGTGGCCCAGCCCTCTGTACAATAAACTTGCTCAACGACCACCACCAAAAATCAATGGTTCGGTGTATTGAAATCTGCTACCACCAATCTCTATCCAAGCCAAAAAGTTATTGATCCCCCTATTATTCAGAACGGTTATGGGCTGTCTTCTTGCGTACGGACTAAATGCCCTCAAGCTTTAACTGCTGATGTACTGTACGGAGTACCAATTGGGTGGCTGCTGGAAACATCCCAAGTAAGAATACTTTCTATTCATGTTACTTACCTGGCCATCAGCCTTGCAGTTATGATCACTGTTTATTGGTTCGTCAATTAAGAATGGATGCTAGGGGGAAGTCCACATGGCGCTAATATCCTCTGCATCAAGCTCCTGTTCTCAACATGCAAGGCTCTCAACTTTGGAAGTTGCCTGTAGGTCGCGTCTGACCATTATTAGTCCGCCTGATCTCTCGACATTCTTCCACGTGAAGACATTATTCTCATTAAAAAAAATCGTTGAGAATGTACGCCAAGCTTCTCAAACGATCGAATATTCCCAAAAATTCCTGGATTGAGACTGGTATGATTACCAAACATCCGGCTTGAGATTTTGCGGAGGCCAATGAAATATGTTCTGGTAAATGAGAGTACATTGAATAACTACCTCTGATCCACCTCTATTAACTTCTTTTTTATTTCATTTGAGCAATGAAGACGACCTGTCTGGTCTTGTTCCACCGCCGTTTTTAATGTTCAATACACCCTAGTCGATAAAACGTCGCTGCATGATAACAAACTTGGCTCGAGCGCCTAGCTCAGGCTCCACCGTTTTGTGGAATCCTGGCTCTCCCTTTCACACCCGCATTCGAATGTGAGCAATCCCGACGAATGGCGGGCTTCGTATATGACTGCCACCCAAAACACCCAGTTTCGATCACCATAAGCTTACGCCGACAAGAATGATGGCGATAGATGTATTATTCGACTGAGAATCTATCCTAAGGATGAAACGTCTAAACCTGGGCGATTTTGGTGTTTGGTTTACTCCAGATTGTGAAGCCATCCGAAATTCTTATTTGTGTGGTACTGATCTCACCAGCTGAGGCTTAGAAACCCTGCAACTACTGCGAGAGATAGTGACCAATGACACGATGGGACAGTAGCAGACAACTCTTCATCGGTTCCCTTTAAGCTGGCTTTATGCACTTTGATAGCAAACCTGGCAACTATCCAGAAATGGCACAGCCTCCTGACCCCTCTTTTCATCTATTTACTTCTCTTCCCGACCACTTGTGCAAGAGTGCGCGCTCCTGCCCAAAATGCCGATAAGCCCTACAGTTTGGGTACAAATATGAATACATTAGAATGCAACTCTCTGCGGTCCTGACCCAAACTGATGCTGGAACAGGAACATGAAATCATTGCAAGTCCCCCGAGCGAAGGAAGGGGTATTACGAGACACAATTAATTATCATACGCGGTCGTAGTCGGAAAGCGCATGACGTGCATACGCGTTGATGCTGGCCGTGTGGGCGCCTCTGCGCTATGTCGCCTTCAAAATCTGAAGGCCATGACTGCCCGAAAATTATATATTTTCAAATGGCCTGACAGATCAAGCCTTTTAGTCCTGATGACGTATTCCCCATCTTGCAACATCAAATCCCATACTGCAGGTCCATGCTAAATTATTCCCACAATGTTTTTGACGGTACATACCTAAAATTTTCTGTCAGACCGACGTGGCCTAACTGTCACATCAAACTTGTCGTTATCATGTACCACAAACCAAACAACATGGTCCTATTTCAGCTAAATCAGCAAATTAACCACACCATAACCAAAAATACCTCGGTGTTAGAAAGAAGTATATGGAAATGCAAGGTATGTATTCGAGCCCGAAGAACTACCAGTGCATCAGGTATCTTACCCATATTGTAGATTGTTTACTGTTGTCTAGAAGCCCTGGACTACAGGCGGACTTTCCACCAACCATTCTATTCAAAGTGATACGACTTTGGCCTTAAAAATATTTTACGGAAAACTCACATCTTTTCCTTGTCCTTTTTTTCCCTTTCGGATGGATGGCTATGCATGACAGCCCAAAGTACTGTCGCATGAATCATATTCTCTGCCTCAAATATGTTACTGTAATTTGAAAGGGTGTTGATACCATACGGAGATTTTTTTACGGTACAGGCCCGTGCTTTGAAGGCAATTTCACCGTTAGAATCAGTCTTCCATGATGAGTGCCTTCATACGACTTTTCATTTGTCTCTTCAGCTGAGGCTAAATATTATGGCGCCGATAGGAGTATGGGGCATGCGAGTGCTCGAAATATGCAACATTGGGAATACAAGATAAGGGCTCTGAAACTGGAAGGTAATGATATTAGCAGGCATACCTGATATATTTTGAGGAAAGACTGAAGTTGGATTTAAATTAAACATTAAGCCTGATCTCGAGCCATTCCACATTCCCTCACAAAGTCGGGAGCCGCTCTGGAGACAATTCATAAACCAACCTGCGAATTCTAACGATGTTTTCGTCGATCTTCCCCTCCTCCCTCAGTTTGCTGATCAGGTCGTGAATTCGAGGACCATACGAATCTGACTTGTTGTCGCCATAAAGTCCGTCAAGAATATGGCACATACGAAGGCAAAACATTGAGCGGGAGAAACTGCAGAGGATTTTATTCGCCTTTTCTCCATCCCCGTTTCCGTATAATTTTGCGCATATGTCCATCATTTGGCGGACGTCATGCCCTTCGAACGCCAAAAGATAAAGAGCCGCATCAGATAAGTTGTCGATGTTTGGGTCGACGGGAGTTCTGCAACGCTCTAGGCCAGGACCTTCGGCGGTTTTGCCGTGGCGGATAATAACGTAAGGAAATATATCGTTATCTGGGCCGCCGATCAAGCTCCCAACACAATTCGTCATAAAATCATTCCATAATGGATCGTGTCTTGCAGCCGTGAATTCTGGGGCGAAAGCCATTGGTTCTTACTTTGTATTCGGCTTTCGGTGGTCAGAGGATAATGCGGCAATTTGGTACGGGGCAAATAAATTTACAGCACAATTGTTAAAACGTGCCCCACAGTTCTTCCGAATGGATTCGTTCCTGAGATTTTGAAGAGAATCTCCGGAAGAGGTTTGATTGAAGGGAGGTGGAGGTACATACAAATGAGGATGTACCAGGGGCAATGACGAGTCATATTCTCCTCAGGGACAAGTGAAGATATTTATATTCAGAATCCTTCCATGCCTTCTAGTAGTCTCCATTCTTCTACGGGGTGGCCTCTTTCCAGAAGGCATATACCCAAAAACAGAGTCCCAAAGGAATTGCCTTCCGCCTCTAAGGGGGATTTACCTCTTGGAAAGGTTGATATGAGGGCGCCATGGTGATATCCATGATTGAAAAGGAGAAAGCAAAAGATAAACAGCAGAACTTATGCTTCTGAGAATCGTATGAATGACGTTCGGTGTAGGGAGCTGTGTTGGCCATGATATTTTACGAATTCCATAGCCTTGGCTTCGGGTGCGTGCAGGACAAAGGAGCGGAAACGCAGGGCGATGAGCGCTTCGTATTACAGTCATAATTGCAAACGAAGACGCAGTGCTTCAAAGCTTTATATTCCCATTGGTAGCTGGTATATCCCAATGAAACCCATTCATGTCAGGAGCTTAAAGTGCATATATTTACTACAGTGATTGGCTGCAGCTGGTTAAATTTCATCTATGATAGTACCCATGATCATATCCTGCCCATATCAGCCTCACTCGCACAACCTGCAATTTTGATGTTAAACCTCGGAAAATGTTTTAGAATGAAACCCTCCGATAGCTCTTTGACTGAAAACGGTACCCGCCATTAAGGAAAACTTGACTCCTGTAATGGATGTACAGTACCCTTCCGGACCATTAGGTTTTTTGGTAGTGTCATGAACACCCAAAACTATACCTTATTTTATGTAACAGACATCGTTGCTTGTCATTCTCTTACTTGTATCATGAGCGGAAAGCTGAAGCGCCTATAATAAATAACTACATACTGATAAAACACGTTGCGAATATTCAGTATAAACAGCTTGCCTTTTTGCCCACAGTTTAATCTCCATTCACAGTTTGCTTTATAGCAAACCAAGAGAGAGCAAAAGCCAAGATACTATAGATTGATGGGGTGGATTTGGCAGCCTAGAAGAAGAAAATTCCGTATAATCAATATTTAGTAGGAGGCATTCAATATATCCGGGAGGTTTGTTTATTGAGTTTCATTCATATCCCATGGCACTCTGTATTGTAGTTCGGTTTTGCGAGTGGACTGAGAACGTGTTTCCTAGTGGAGAAAGTGTGTGAGAAACAATGAATGGCTGAGTTCAAAAATAATACGTAACACGGCTAGGTCTAGCTCATTTCCCGGTTGGGTTTGAAAGGAACTGAACAATTCAGGCAAGACAAAGAATTTAAGGTGTCTTTCTTATTAGCCCTGTTGAAAATCCCGTCGGGTGTAGTTAGTTAAGGCATTGGGAATACCCAGGTCCAGCGAAAATCAAAAGTGACTAGTGAGGACCCGTTGTTGGAAATTCAGGATCTGTTAGTTCAAAGAAAGAATTTCACAAGCAGGTACCAAAGGAGCTTGAGTCAAAAGAGCAAAATCAAGTGCAGTTGAATCCAGGAAAAGGTTACTGAGAAATTCGAGAAATTCCGCTCATAGCGCAGGGGAATTTTCAGCGATCAACACGGTTGAACGGCTTCAGCAGAGTGAACACATAGGAAACTACCTCTCGCAGAAGCCAGAGGGACAATCAGCGGTGGAACTGATAATAAATATCAACGATCAAAGGTTCGAATCATTTGAAAACAATGTTCCTTAATAAACTACCAGAAACACACACAACACATATATATGTTCAATTCTAAGGTCTCCTTACCCAACTATTCATGGAGCTTTAACGTCTATCCGTTTAATATTTCTCCGCCTGCCGAATTCGGGATGAAACCAACGACATAGACACACAGATGAGTACGGGTCCCATGCAAAATCTCCCGTCAATATCGATATATCAACTACCATCCTCGATACCATTGTCGCACGGGCAGCGCCTAGTGTGGAGTATTTCACTTGAGGCTAGCGATTGTAAGGATCGTTTTGAGGTGCGGTTTTCTTTTCCCAACAACCAGACTGCCCCTGGTCGAGACAGCACCGCGGATAGCCAATGGCAATGCCGATGCCGATGCCGATGCCGATGCCGATGCCAAAACCAAAGCGAAGACGTGGCTCTTCATTTTCCTAAACATGAAAACCCCGATTCTTCCAAGCGCGAGCGGGATGTGGATGGTGACGTGAAAATGACTGGCATAGTCGACCGACGCGACAACAATACCCTTGAAAGCGCCCTAGATGAAATTATGCAAGAGGCACGATGAGACATGGTAACGGGTGTGATGTATTGGGATATGTATGTAAAGAAGTCAGGAGCGTGTGCGCTGTATATGGGCGTTCCAATATTAGAGCACCACTTCCATTCGCTCTTTTCCTTTGTTGTCTATCCACCAATCTGCTGTTCATGGCCAAATATAAATCTCGACACTCAAAATAAATGCTCTGTTTACCAAGTTCTGAAGAAATGTTTTCCAGTCAGTTCATGAACTAGGCGAAGAGGGCTAGCAACGCCCGTTTCCCGAACAAAGGGATATCGTTTCAAGTCTAGTAAACATGTCCTTTTAACAATGTCGTCGCCAAACGCACTGTTCATTACCATGCTCCACTCTCGGGTTAAGGAGAAAAACGCAGCTTTGACGTCTGAGATTACCAAATAGAGAAAGTGGAAAATAATCTAATCACGTGTTCCAACATACTGCAGACAAGTTTTGTATGACGCCATCCTGTTCCTTGCATTTGGACGCCGAGGCTGTATTGCGGGGAAATAATTCCGGAAGCTAGGTTGATCCGGCTCATTCTGGGCAATTCTGCTGCCAAAACTCGGCTGACAAGCCACATAATTACCGCTTGGCGCTGTATCGTTCTGTACCGGCCGCGCTCCCCGGTAACTTATCCCCAAAGACCTCTGGACAACTCCAGCTCTTCTCCCTTTCTCCCACACTTCGTCTCCCTCTTCCATCCCTCTGCTCGCTGCTCTGGTTACCCCAGCTCAATCGCTACCTCCTGCCTCCTTCATCTTTGGCAAGAGTATGTAGCTTCGAGTTGGTGAATCTGGAGATAACCACCAGGGAGCCCATCTGCGATATCGCCCAAGTGTGATCACATTTCCCCTCCTCGTGCACCCCGCCTCTGCTGATCATCCGTCTGCCAACCTAAATGCTGGATAATTAAAACGTCGTAACCAGCGACCCTTTTACTGGCTTCTAGATATCCTTTTCTTTAGGTTTCTCGATAACGCTGACTACTATTGAATCCACCCACTTTTGGCGCAAATCCAATATTCCCCAGTAGCGCTCACACTCGAATATTCACCACTCCTATCCACAATGGCATCCCAGCAGCAACATTCCCCTCAGTCTTACCAACATGGCGGAGCATACTCTTCCTCGACTGCCTTCCACCATACCAACCATACGGCACCGGCTGATATGACCACCCAGCAACAAGAGGCCCCCAGAACACACCAACCAGCGACGCATCACACTTCACATCATAGTAGCCGCGGACAGGGAACTGCAGCATTCCTAAAGGACTTCAACCTCGTCGCAGAGGCGGCAAAGAGAGCGCAGATGGCGGTTATCGCACGAGACCTTGAAGGAATCTCGTTATAAGTCCGTTGCTTAGTGCGTGTTCATGCGCTGTACAATACTTCACAACTGGTAGTACATACAGGCCTCGTTTGGTGATCATGGGTCTGGCGTTCTTGGCAGAGGCAAGTTTTTGAAGGACAAATGCTGATAGACCTCAGCAGGATAACAGGGGTTTTCGCGGACTGGCCATGGCTTTCTCTATGTATATACTGCGTATATAATCGAACAATTTCTCTAACTAGTATTCATCCCTTCAAGTTAATTAGTATGAAAGCGGGTTTGGTCTGGCGTACACGGAGCAACCTTTTTCCGCAAAATCTTAGTCATTTTCTTATCTGATCCCGCTATCAATCTTCTGGCGGGGATCGAAATAAAAAAGTTTAGTTTTTCAACTGAAAATAACTTTTAATACATAGTAATATTTAAGATATTCCTTGCTATCCCCCTCTGATTAAGGACCTAGTATTATCCATCAGCTATGGCCTCAACATCAGACAGTGAAGCAGAAACCGAATTTGGTAACCTCTTCCAAGACCCAGAGGGATTCTTAGCCCCCGCAAAAGAAGCAACATTCGAAGACTACACAATGCGCTCCGGCCAAACAATAAAACTAAGACTCGTGGGCAGTCATCCGCTTTGGGTACAAATATTTCTTTAAAAGCTTATGTATTTACAAACAAATATTCAGGCTTTCCAGCCATCCCACTCTACCCCACCCCCTTTTCTCGTCCTCCCGAACACCATAGTATTGCTCCACTCGAAAATCTCTTTACAGGCTACCCAGCTAACCGATTCCCAATTGAGGGTTTCCTACTCTGGAATGCAGGAAAAACAAGCGCAGATTACCTCGAGAGCATGGCGCGCAAGTGGGTCGAAGGGAAAGATATCCTAGAGCTAGGTGCGGGCGCTGGTCTGCCCAGTCTCATCTGCGCCATCCTCGGCGCACGTACAGTTGTCGTGACCGATTACCCGGACATCGACCTCGTTGAGAACATGCGCATAAATGCGCAAGCTTGCGAGTCATTATTATCATCAGGAGGAGCGGATCTTGGCCAAAAATCGTCGTCGCCGCTCAGGGTTGAGGGTTATAAATGGGGTGCGGATCCCGAGACGGTTTTGAAACATATCCCTAAAGATGCTAGTGTTGGTGCTGATGGCCGTCATGGGTTTGATTTGATGATTCTGGCAGATGTGATATATAATCATCCACAGCATGGGGAGCTGATTGCGAGTGTGAGGCAGACGCTGAAGAGAACCCGAGATGCTGTGGCGTTTGTGGTTTTCACACCGTATCAGCCGTGGTTATTTGAGAAGATCGCGGCGTTTTTCCCGCGCGTGGAGGAGAGTGGGTTTGTAGTCACGAAGCTGTTTGAGAACTTGGTGGAGAAGGTTATGTTTGAAGAGGATCCGGGGGTAAGTTATGGAATATATCTTTGTTGCTTTGGGTATTCAAATTTTGGGGGTGAGCTACGCTAATTTGTTGTATTGCCTTGTAGGATGAGAAGCTTCGGCGCACTGTGTTTGGATATGAGTTGAGGTGGAAGGAAGAAGAGCTCGACAAGCGCTGATACCATGATTACTTGTTGAGAATGAATATTTGAAAGGTCACAAAATTAGATTTTATGAATTACGATCAGAAAATCGAGATATGCCGACATTTTTGTATAAATCATTCCCTCAAGAAGCAACCATTAGTCCATGGGTTTGGTCTCCCCTGTATATTTTGTCTCACAATATCTTGTATAAATCAAGTTAATAGCCATTTCAGAAATATTTTAAACTGTAATTTCCCTATTTTATAAGAAATTCTGGCGGTATATTTGTGTCTCTATATCAACAAAATCGCGCCCGCTCCACAAGTTGCTGCTATTAATAACCCCAAAGCCAAAAAATATTTACATGCTCGATAGTTACATCACCAGCAAAACCCACCGCCCGCCATAAATTCTCACCCTCGTAACTTCTCCGCATTTTCATCGCCCGCGACTTATGAAATAATCAATAATGCCTGTAAGCATGCAAATCTCTCAAATCCCTGGTCCACATTCTAAAAATCTCCGCAGCTTATAATCTTAACCGGTTATCCATGCTCCGGCCTCTCCTACCGCGCAAGCCAGCTCTCCGCGCTCCTCGCCTCAATCCAAGATTCCCTCACTGCCACAACAACCTCTAAAGGACGATATAAATTCCAAATCGTCGAGTCGCATGATGAGTCGCATCCACGAATTGTATATGACACTGCGAGATCAGAAAAAGAGGCACGCGCGGTGGTGTATGGGCGTGTGAAACGGGCACTTGGCAAGGATACATTTGTCATCGTGGATGGGATGAATTATATTAAGGGATGGAGGTACCAGCTCTGGTGTGAGAGTAAGGCGGCGGAGACGACGTGTTGTGTGGTACGCCTTGAAACTAGACCATATTTTCCTTTGCCATTCCGCATGTTTGACCTTCCGTGAAGGGTAGTACAGTTCATGACACAGTTCATGAATCAGGTATTGATCACCTACTGATAATAATTTCTGTTATACATGGGGCATTAGGTTCATGTTGGGACGCCGATTGATCAGTGCACTGTCAACAATGAATCCCGGATACGGAGGCGGGAAAGGAGAGTGAAGGCAAAGGTAGATGTGGAAGAGAAAGGAGTAGACGGAGCAAACAAAGGGACTGGAACGGCGGTGGACATGGAAGCTCTCTCAATAAGTGATGACGAGGAACCATACCCACCCGAACTTCTTCAAAACCTCATATTCCGTTACGAAGAGCCTACTACACATAGCCGCTGGGACAAACCTCTTTTCACCGTTCCGTGGAGTGACCCTACTCCTCCGGCTGAGGACATCTGGACCGCATTAACGGGCATACCCGTACCCAAAGGAAAATCCACAACGGATACTCCCTCCCTCACGACGTCAATCTCCACTTCCCAGCCTTCCATAAACACCACATCCACCACCGGAGCCAGCACCCGCACAACCCTGCCCCGCCCCAAAATAGTCCCCCATCAGGCGACCGTCCAACCTGCCACAACTGACCCCAGCGCCCTCCATGCGCTTGAAAAATGCACATCCGGAATAATATCCGCGCTCCGGACTTTCTGTCTAGAGAATCCCTCCGCTTCAGGTGCCACAGCCACCACCGCATCCGACACTGCTAAGCACTCCCTTGGCCCCGGAATAACCATATCTGTCCCTGGAGCCGAAACTCCCGTGTTCTTACCGGCCGCGGCGCTCGCATCTACTCCCACGGATGAATTAGCTGGCGCGGGAGGTATACTTGCGCTGCCGCGCCTACAAAGACTCCGGAGGCAGTGGGTTGGAATGAACCGGGCCTACCTTGGCCAGGGGCATGCGAGGGGTCTGAAAGGATTGGAGACTGAGCAGGCTGGGGATGCATTTGTGAGGTTTTTGAATGCAGAGTTTGAGGGGATGGAGGAATGAGATGTTTCGTTCCTCGATATGCCTTTTTAGGAGGATTGGGTTGAAGAAACAAACAAAATAACGAGACACGGTGTCATGGCAGGGTTCCGATAGAGTACATCTATTTTTTCAACTTATATGAGTAAAATGGAAGATGCTAAGGCATCCAGGGCAATATTGCAAGTAAAAATTTGACTCCTCAGACCAGGGTGTCTACAGCGTAATGAGTTTCTTCTCATTTCACTCAATGGAACACCTAATGTTTCTCTAACTTACTTGGCTACCCCTTAAGTAAAGCAAGAGACATATTTGAGAGAACCAAGAAATAATGCGACGAATGCATGAATGTTTGACTAATCAGAAAATTTCTAACTATTAGTGACGGGCATTAACATGATGCTGAAGGATGGGATGAGCCAGGTAGATACATGACTAGTACATATATAATTTTTTCTAGACAAACGAAGGCTATACTGGCTCATCTGCATACTCCGTTTTTCTTCGCAAAAAGGAAGAAATAAATATAAATAAATAAAACACAAGAGAGGAAATTGAGAAAGGTCAAACTATGTATTTGTCTTAGGCTCTTCTGTTTTGTGCAGTAATAAACAAGGCGTGGCTGGCTGGCCGTTACAATTCATTCATCATAGTCATCAATGTGCATAAAAGAAAGGAACAAGAAAGCAGAATGGAAAAAAGATCAATGTAAAATAACAGTAAAAACAGAAGTGACAAGAAATACAAGAATGAATAGCACGAGCCCTCCTATGTAACACGCAGACAATCCATAACATTGTTTTCCCTTGGCCAGCTTGACTGGCACCCAAAGTTCTAAAATAGTTCCAATATGCAAAATAGAAAACATACAAATAATCAGTACACTCAAATCCACATCGCATGTGTCCAAAACAGGTCCCGATGCCAGGGAAACTGTTACATATAGGTATAAAAAAACTAAAAAAAAAAAAAAAAAAAAAAAAATGCACACAACAAATATCAAAGAGTAAAAACAGATAAACGAAGTGGAATGCAAGGAACATAAGAGCTTAAACAACATGTTGATCACCAGTTGGTGATCTCGAATATCTGTGTATATCGGCCCCAACGT
>LGRN01000483.1:0-19412 GCA_001883825.1 Emergomyces pasteurianus Ep9510
AATCTGAATATCTTTTCGTTTTCGGATTCGAAGAATTGGGCTTGTTCTGGAAAAGTCGGTTGTCTGACAGAATCATCAGTATTTCTCGAGTGCTAGTCTCTAACTAAGACTTAAAAGTTTCTTAATCTACTTTCTTAAGACATACAGCTGTCTTCTCAGTGTTGCTCTACAGTTTTAAAAATCTTTATCTCACTACAGTTAGTTTTTTTTACAATGTTAAAAAAGATTTAATAACTGAATTCTCTTTTTTAATAACTAATTTATAATCTGATTGTCTTAACAGTGTGTCAGTGAGATTAAGTCAATCTGAGTGATATTAAATATAAAAATTATATTCTGATAACAGCTTTGCTTATCTAGCTTAACATTTTATTAAGCTCTTCATAGCCAAGAAATAACATAGATTAACATAATCTGTTAAAACTTACACTGAGTATAAACTGCTCTGTAGATAGTGTTGTTAAATCTTAAAGAATTTAACTATTGTAAGCATTTTTTAATTATGTGAATTATATTATCTTTGTATAAATGATAACTTCTTAAAGAAGAAAGTCACTGATCTTTATTTATAATGTTATACAAAGACTGTAAAGAAGTCTTTTTTCATTGAAAAATCTT
The DNA here is from genome assembly GCA_001883825.1 of Emergomyces pasteurianus Ep9510. Lineage (NCBI taxonomy): Eukaryota > Fungi > Ascomycota > Eurotiomycetes > Onygenales > Ajellomycetaceae > Emergomyces > Emergomyces pasteurianus. Next base: position 619 of record LGRN01000483.1, read on the forward strand.
TTATGTTAGTTTTAAAGATTATTATACTCATGTTCTTTCATTGTTGAAAGATCTTTAATATTAACTATAATAGAATCTTACAGACATCATCACTTAACACATCAGTTTTACACTGTATAAATAATAACAAGTTAAAATAAGCAAACAGTGTAACATCTATAAACATCTATTTCAACTTCTTAAATGCTTTTATTATCTTCTTAATAAAGACAAAGAGTTTTAATTTCTTTCTTTTAACACTGTTCTTTAGTAAATTAATTAATAAAACTGTTATTCTTAAATAATCATAGATGAATCTTTAATAAAAGTTTATAAATTTAAAAATATTTAAATGTTATAATATATTTATAACTCTAGTCATTTCTTAATAATGAAGACTCAGCTTCTATTCATCAACACATTATTAACTTTAATAATATACTTTAAAAACTTTAATTTCTATATAAAAAACAAGCATTTAAATTCTTTAACATATAAACGATATCTTTGTAGCTGATTTAAAACCTTTTAAACATGCTTGTTATGTTTCTCTTTTATCTGTAAGAAGATTAATATATTGTTTAAATATACTATGCATGAGATATTGACAAGACTCTGCAGTGTTTTATTAACATAGACTTAAAAGATTGTTAACACATTGCACAGTTTGAATGACATAACAAGATACTTAAAGTTATTATATTTAGTATAAAAGACTGTCTTTCATTTGTTGCTTTTATTAATGTAAATTTTATAATAAATATTTTATAAGTTAATCTTAAAGAAGACTTTAACTTTTAAGAGTTGATTAATTATCTTGTCAATCAATGATAGAGAATAACAATTCTTTATTATCATCTTATTAAATTCTCTATAATTAACACAGAGACACAGACTTTTATTCTTTTTAAGTATAAATAGAATAAGTGTCTCTGTAGAACTTATAAATCTCTGAATTCAATTCTTTATCTGCATCTTCTTAAGATATTTACAAAGTATGTTTAATTCTCTTATTAAGAGATTATAAAGAGACTTATACAGTGTTATAACACTGTCAATGAGATAAATCTTATGTCTGATCTCTGTATTTAATAATTTTAATACTTTCACTTTTAAGAAAACATTAGCATAGTCAGTCAATAGACATTTAACTCATTTACTCTTTATTATAAATAAAACTGTAAATTACTTTGCTGGCGTGTCGGCTTCTATTGTCTTCATGTTCTTTGTTAAATAGAAAAACAACTTTACACTTTTCTCTTTGTTTCTTCTACAAAACTCTTTAGAGTTCTTAATAGCTATTTATACATCAATGAGTCAATATCATTATGCTTAAGTAATTTAATTAATAATTAAATTATGCTTTTATAATCATAAAAGTTTAAGAATAAGATTCTCATTCATTATATTAACAGTGTTAAGTCATAAATTATTATTTTAAAAGATCTTCTTTAAGTTAATAATAATGTATTTAATTTATATAATATTAAATTAATGATACATCATTCTATCAAGAAATCTGATCTTATTAAGAAACTTAATCTTTATTTATTTCTTAAACAGTGTATAGAAATGAAAAATGAAATTGACATCTGTCTTAAAGTTAATAAGACATTGCACTTTCTGTAAATCTTTTAAAGTGTTAAGATTTATTGTAACATGAACTTAAAGATGTTTAAATTGTTAACTCTCATCTTTTTCTTAAGCTGATATATTAATAAATAAAAAAGTATTTTTTAAGAGTGTGCTGCTCTTGTTTTTACTCTTTTTACTCTTAAGACATGTATTTGTATAATGTCTTTCTTGATTACAGATGTAGTAAAAGTTTTTTTTTCTCTCTTTTTCTGTTCTTTAACTATGATTAAGAAGTTAGAATTTTTATAAAAGTGTTTAATGTCTGCTGTTTAAATGCTGTCATGATGTTGTTTATTTCTCATTCTTAACTGAGTGATAGTCTCTTTACTAAGTTTCTTTTTGTTCTCTCTCTTCTTCTGTTAAAAGATGTAAGTAATAAGATTAACTAGCTTGATTTTTTTTAAGACAGGGTCTAATACTGATTAATCATTATCTGTATCTTAGAAAATAGTTTAATAAAATAAAGCTAAGTTTTAAACTCTTTTTAATTAATTAAGAGCTTCTTTTAATATTTTTTAAATCTTATATTAAAGTTAAAAGAAGATTTATCATTCTTTTAATGTAGACTGTTAAATCAAGTCATTATTATAAAGTTATAATTATAATAATTTTTAATTTAATTTAAAAGAAAGATTTTAAATTTTTTTTAAGTTAGAGCTGTGTTGATACACTTTAGCTTCTTCTCTTTAATCATTTATATAGTCATAAAAGTACTGTTAAGAAGAGTTACAGTGTACAGAATTCAGACTTCATGAGTATTAAAGCAGTTTAAATTAAGATAAAACTTTTATTTAAAAGCTTGATAGAAACTATGATATTCAGTCAGAGTTTTGCTCTTATAATATTACAGATCTTTAACTTTGATTTTCTTTTCATTATTATAAATGTAGATGTAAAAAGATTACAACAATGACATAACAGCTGATTTTCTTATACTATAACATTCATTTAAGTTAAAAATCTCAGAGTTTTTAAAGAGATTAAAATTATGTTCTTTAGAGATTAAAGATGTATCTCAGTCTTTAAAGAACATAGAAGAATTAGTATTAAAACACTGAGTCTGTAATAACTTAATACTAAGTTAAGATTCAGATATCTTTTCTTGATAAGACATAGTTATATTTAAGCTGATTTAATAAATAGTCAGATTGAATGATTTAAATTATAACATGACAGTGCTGCAGTGATTGCTTTTATCAATGACATTATGTAAAAATAATGTAAAAAGTTGTAGAGTAAGCTTAATTAACTGTTAAACTAAAAGAACAAGATGTCTACAGCGAAGAGAAGATACTATAAAACTTTAAGAGTACTTAAAAATATGTGTAAGTTTATATGTGAATTACAGTAACTTCAATGTATTAAGAAAACAAATTGTTACTCTTTATAATAAAGAGCTCATTAACTAGCTATATAGAACTCTTTTCAGAGCTTTAAAGCTCTGTAAACATTGTATAAACTAATTAATCAATTTATAATGATAAGACAGTGTCTTGATCTTTTCTTAATGTTATCATGCAGATGTAATCACATGATTATATAGTGATTGTCTTATATTCTTAGCTTATAAATGCATTTTCAAGATAGATGACATCATAAAAGCTGCAAAGAATGAGAGACGCTCTCGCGAAGGTCTGGCACGACTCTTGAGGCTGTGACACTTGAACAAACATCTGCTTTGATCAAGAGTTGTTAATTATCTTTAACAACAAGCCTCACTGACTATTTTCTCTAGTTCATTCTCTTGTTAAATGAACCGTCTGTTGACATGATAAATTCTGCTTTATTAAGCATACCAGAAGCTGGAAATACTTCACAGTCAAATCACAGTCTTTCTATTGTAATCTATACAAATATGTCTCTATCAGAAGCCGAAAGTACTCTATTTATATTCTATGTCAATTCTATTGTTGTAAGATCAGAAAGTCTTTGTAAAGAACAAGCATCTTCAGCTGAAGATACTGACTTTTTCTCAGCTTTATTAAAAGTTTCTTTAAATGAAAATTTACAATCAATAAGTAATAGTGAACTAGTTATAAGCCTTTCTACACCATCATCTGATTCTTCTTTGTCTGCTACACAGATTTTAAAAAAGAATAATCATTGTAGATTGAGATTGAAGCAATCTAAGATTATTAAGATAACACATATCAACATGAAAAATCTTTAACAAAGCATAGCTAGATAAACAAGCAGTCAGAGTCTGTCAGACTTAAGAAATTAGATGTAATGACTAGTTCATTTCTAGCAATGAATGCTCTTTACAGACTTTCTGATTCAGATCTTTAATAGGCTCTAGAAGTCAATGAAGAGCTTATCAGAGATGACTTGACTGACTATTAAAGCTTTTACATATAATAGAAAAACAGCTTTTGATCTAAGAATGCTTTTAATCTTTCTATTTTGACAAGCTGTTATCTCATTCTAACTTAGTCTTTAGTATATTAATTCTTTCTCTTTGCAGCTGTCAAAGTGTTATTCAGTGTTAGAGTGTATAAATACAATTAATGTAATGCTGCTGTCTGTGTTGTTCTTTAATTCAGAATTGTACTTAGACAGAGAAATATTAAAAAGAACCTGTAATGACTGCTAGTGATTTACAAAGAGAATCAGCAGCTTAAAGAGACTTTTAACAGAAAGATAAAAATCACTGCTAAGAGAGTCTAAAGCATCTTTTATAACAGTTAGAGAGCTAGTCTCACTTTTTTAAAAAGAACTGCAGTAACAATCAGCTCACACTTTAAGAACAAATTCATTAGTAAATCTTCTGAGATTGAGAAAATCAGTCTTGCACTTGCTTTAACAAGTAAATTTAATCTGACTATCGATTCTTGATTGTCATAGAATCACAGAAATCGATTCAATGATCTCTATCATCTACAGATCAGCATGATCATAAGTTAATCATCTTTAGATCTATTGAGTCTATAAACCACGTTCTATGAACTCGTCAGGCCTATTAGCTTTTCTCTTCAGCATAGCAACCTAGGTCAGTGAATCTACTGTACATGTCTTTAAGCACTGATCATAGCACTTCTTTTCTTGATCATTGTGCTAGTGACCACATGATGTAGTCCCTGGTCTTTTGTTAATCTTCTTCTGTCACTGTGTCTTTATGTAATGCACTTATATGCTTACCCTGGTACACCCCTCCATACTTAGTACCATGGTACGCTATTCTTCTGTACATATATATATCCCCTCTCGCTACGTACTCTATCTCTTCTTTCCTCTTCCTCTTTCTAGCGATTAGCTATTATCTTATATATCTCTATACGCTATTTATATCACTTCTCACACTATCTTCATCCACCTCTTACACTTTAACTTAATTAAACTTCAGCTCTTGAGTACAGATACAGTTTTAAAGAGAGTGTTGATGTCAATGAAAACTCTCAGCAGAAGACTGCACTGTCTGAACTCTCATGATCACTTTCTCTGTTCTGAATATATATATGAGCTTCTTCCCGTCTCAGATTCATCTGATAAAAGTGTAGAATAAGTTTAAGCAGCTTAGATTTTTAAAAAGAGATTCTTACACTTGATAGAGTCAACCGTTGCTCTTTTTAAATAACTCAAGATCTTCTAAAGTGAGAACTTAACAATTAAATTTCTTTTCTCTGTTTTCTTCTTTCATCATCATGATGGCGTGTCATGATCAAGAATCATGTCTTAGCGTTCTTAAGGACGCCAAGACGTGGGTTTTTGTGAGAGCATGGCTTGGCGCGCTCCTGTCCCTGATAAAAATGGGTAACCAGACCATGCACCAACCAAATCACGCCTTGGCGTCCTTCTGGTTCAGACCGTGACGGGCATTGTTGGGACCGTGACGGGCACTGTGAAAAATGCCAGAAAATATTGAAAGCGAGATAGATCAGTTACCACTGGCGGCGGTGACTAGATTGATGTTAAGAAGTGTGGTAAACAATGAAGAACAATCAAGTGTGAAGCCCTGAACCAAGAATGCAGTGTGGATCAACTTTAATTCAACAACACACTCATCTGCAACTCAATCAAAAACACAGAAATCAACACACAAGTGAAAGAAAACCGACTTCCTCACAGCTGTTCAGCTAAATGACACCTCAAGCATTGAATTCACAGACAATAGTATTGAACGCTTGAACAAACTCGACGAAATTGCATGGCTTGTAATCGAGCTGAAAGAAATAATTACACAACAAGATCAGGCAGTGAAGACTCTCAAAACATGCTGTGAAGAGTTAAAAGCAAACCAGAAAGAGCTAATCAGATAAAACTCGAACCTTAAAGATAAGATAACTGCTCTGAGAGCCCAGGTGACACACAGACCAGATCAACGATCTTGAGCATCAATTGCCTCTCTGAACAGAACAAAATGACGAACCCTCAACCCCCCCACCCGCTCCAACGCCCGAGTCTACAAAAGCTGACAGGAAAGACCCCCCGCTCTGCATCCGTATCAGTACGGCACAGGCTTCCGACCTCATGGACTATGGAGGATCCCTCACAAGATACCTCCAGTGGAACTGTGAGTGTTAGTATAGCAGAGTATACTAAGTAACCAAGACTAAGGTTGGAGAAGATATGTAGGATTGAGAATTGAAATAGGAGTTGGAATGGGAATTGGATTGATTGTGATCAAGAAGATAAGCTTCTATTATCCTAAGGAAAATGAGTGTTCTTATATACATGATGGAATTTCCTTGATATGACTGGTATGTTGTGGTAGACATATTTCATGATCATACCGGTCATACCAATGGTATGTCTGGTATGTCAGTTGCTTCGTTTATACCAGTCATATCAGTCGCATGACTTTTTTTTGGTAGAGGCCTTTCCCCGTGCCGTAGTCTTCCCCCTGGGTTTATCCATTGGCTCTGGTTTCTTCGCGGGGTGTTCCTTCTTTGATCCGTAACACAAGGCCTTTCGAGACCATGTACAATTAGCATACCATGACCGCAGAAGCACATACTTGCGTCTCGGCCTTGTTTGTAAAATGATATGAATGAGCAAGTTGCGAAGTCTTCAGCCATGTGTTTGATTGCAAACAAGGTGTTCACCAGATCCTGCCTCTGCCGCTTTCTAAATCAAGAAGTCAACATCATGAAGATTGTTCATTAAATATTCAATCAGACAGTGACATGAGATGAATTTGTACTTTCTCATATTTCTTTCATATGTTTCTCTCTCATATTTCTTTCTCAGTAACGCTGCTGGAATAACGCTGAATCATATGAATCGCGTTTAATTGTCTGTACATTTACTTTTTCTGTGTTGAACAGTTCAATAGTCTATGAAAGTTTAGTTATTGTAAACCCCATTTCTAGATGCACATCAACAGGAAGGATAGAAGACGATCTGTATTGTAAGCACCGTTTCTATCTCCCCGGCTGGCCCGAGTCGGCTATACACCCTCAAATGATTCCTGAACCAGTCCTTATCTCATTAGCCAACAAATACCATAAATGATGCGGTCTACTTGCGGTTGCTCCCAGTTTGTCTTGGGGGGAGTGGCAGCGTAGGTCTGAAGGCATATAAACCCAGCCCTTCTCCCACTTTCATTCCCTCGCTCGATCTTCCCTCTTCTCCTCGTAAAATGCCGCAGTTTTCACTATGGCGCCTACGATTCAAAACTTAGCGGTGTGATATCTCATGACAACCGGCTCTCTTACTGACAGAGCAAGCAGATTCAAGTCGGAAATGCGGGCAAAAATTGAGAGATGTCCATCCCCTGGAGGGCCGTTGAAGCTATGCACTGGCAGCTAGGAAACAAGAAATAGCAAGACGAGCTGGAACAGTTCCGTTCCCATTCTCTCAACCTGTATCAAAACGCTCACGTTCCGTTCAGCTCCCTCCCTTTGCAGAACTCGACGCCGTATCTTAAAGAAACCGCAGCCACGCACCTACTCTCCCAACGATGAGTCGTTCTTTGGCGGGGGATTGGACATGGATGGTGTGATTATCGTCGCCGTGGCTTCTAACCAATAATAGCCGTACAATTGGGGTTCGATACCGCAGCGTTCGATGCATGTCTCTGGTCAGATGTCCAAGGCAAATCGGAGGATGGCCTGTATTTATTCTTTGGTCCCACCGCGTGAGGGCCGTTTCTATGGATCTCCCCCGCTTCCATGTCCGTGGTGATTGTATATGAAGATGTCTGGCGCAGGACCGGCCTTTGTTTGATTATCTGTTGTAGTTCAATAATTGATGGAAGTTAGTCAAATTTTGTAAACATCGCTAGCCATATATCAACGGGAAACGTGGAGGGCAGGCGCCCATATTTTCTTAAAAGCCAGGAGCAACTGGAGGAAGAAAGGCAGCGAAGCAGCTGCCAAAACGGTTGGAATTGGACGTTAACAGTAGCTTTAATCATCGGAAAGATATTGACCCGGTACACAACCGCCGCCTGATCTGGACTTTTGAGTTCTCATATGGCTATCCAATTCCGAAATTTTGATGACATCGATATTTTCCGAAGCGTAATTAGAGGAGATAAGTTTTGAATTACGTCTTTGCACAAGCCACGCGTCAGTGCCCAATCTTGCAATTCAACAGGCAGGTTCGTTCAAGGCTCCTTGGGTAGGGTGAATTTATTGCGATGGACCGTCACATGATACATAAGCTGTTCGATCGCCCACCATTTCTGCAACATCACTTGGATTTACTCTATCCTTCGTAGCCTCGTCGAACCCAGTCGTCCATTAACAGTGGGCTAAGCATTAACTACCGTTTCGTCTCGCCCAAGCCTTTTAGGACCCATTCATCATACACAAGCTCTCCGGCTGTCGGCCGTTCCTCAGGTACCCAACGCAGAATTTTACGCAAGAAGCTTAAGAAGCCCTTCTTGTCCTCGCCTTGTATATCTACAGCAAGGCTTTCGAGTGTTATGTCTGGGATGGGAGTAAGGTTTTTCCATTTCCCTAAACGAAAAATCACAAAGCGGCAGTTGTCAGTCAACATAGATACAGAAGACGTAAGCAGCAAAAGCAAATGACAAGTTTGTTTTGAGTTGAATGAAGGCAACATACCATTCTCATCCCAGAATACCTCGCACGCTTCGCTCCTTTCAAGGTACTCCATCGGCGGGGGTCCCATAATGGCAATCATCTCTGCAATACGAATGGCCTCCTGAATTCCGTCCTCTGTAATTCGCGCACGGAAAAGATGATCAGGTGACACGAGGTCCCAGAGCTAAGAAATGTTACCATTTTTAGTCAGTGAATTTTAGGTTTAGACTAATAAAGCATTACTCACGAGTACTGCAACGTTCCAAATATCAACTTTGTTGTTCCATTCCATATTAAGAATAACCTCTGGTGCTCTATAATGATGAGGCATGATGAACTCCCCCGGCTGGGTCTTACTTATCAGCCTGGCGTCCCCAAAATCAGTCATGATGGGGACTGTTGAGGTTAAAGGAATGCGCCGGGTCATATATATGATACGATCATCCAGAATTTTCCTTGGTGCTGGCTCTTTCAATTCAGTTTCTTCAAAATGTCTAAAAAGTGCATCATCTGTGATCGGGAAAAGTAAATTCTTGCTCTGAATGTCTTATTCTCTCTTCTTCATTAGCATAACTGTTCATCGAGTCAATGATGGTGCCATGAATTGATCAATGCCATACCTGTATGAACAACGCCTGCTACGTGCACAAAGTCCAAGCCAATTAAAAGATTTCGTAGCATAGGTTTGAGAAGGTCTGTTGATAGAAGCCTGAAGTGACGGAGATCGAGATATTGATCCATACTCTGTCCGAGAGGCTGTTGGACAAGGCATGTATGCGTGGTACCATGGGGTGCAGTGATCTGAAAGGAGCCATATAATTGTCGATAGAGAGTTTTTCCAAAGTGATCAGTTTCCGAGGCAGCAGAATCTAGCTGTTTGTAGATGTCAATTTCATTATTTCGTGTTGAATACCCAGCAGTAGATATCTTCAAGGACACATATCTGGACTCTCTGAGGCTTGGGTCAGTCATGCTACATTTTTTAGATTTGTTATATACTGCAAAAAAGTAACGACGTACTGAATATCACGGCCAAGCCAGACAGTCGAGGCCACGCCATAGCCCAGTTTCCCGACGATCTGATACCTATCTGCCAACACCTGCCCAATCTGAGCTGGATAATAGTCTGCAGGGTGATAGTCCGGGAGGGTCTCCTCTTCAAATTTTTTAGAGGCCTCAACGGTATCGAAGCCGGTGTCAGCAAATTTGAGGAGAGAAGACATGTCAGAGGACATGGTTGTGTACAAGTAGCTGGTAGAAAAGAGTGGTAGTGTGAAGCATGAAGGCTGGAGCCAGACACGTTGTGCATGAAGAGGGCTTGAGCAGCTCAAGAAAATGCGTCGCAGACTGGCTCGAGATGATAAATGAATGGAAGGCCGCATTGCTGTGGCACCTGGAGGGCCAGCTATTCTGTATTCAAACGTTCGGCGCTTGAATTCAGGCGGTTCAACGCGTCCGCAGACATCTGATCGCGTCGACCTCCGGTTTGAGATTGAAGGGTTGGGAAACTCGAGCAGAATTACTAAGCTACTCCGCTGCACGTAAATATTGTATCGAGTAGGTACGAACTTGGCACTAGGTTGGCTGGGAACAATCTTGGCACACTGGTCTAAAATAGGCAACGGCGCCAATCGAAACACCAACACCCCCAATTCGGATGGATGTTGAAGACAATTGACCACGGAATAGCATTGATATGAAAACGTACGAGTATCGGATAAAAGCCTAGGCCTCCGGGAACGAGAGAGAGTGGCGTTTCGACCGCCTTATCATTCGTTGCCTAAAATTGAAGTCGGCTTTTCGCTGCTGGTCAAACACTTTCCCCGCTGCGGAGCGTGTATGATTAATGGGATGGATGGATGGGTGTATGCACGACTAAGTTAGTTTTTAGTCCCGGTGTTTGCTTTGGATGGTTGGTTAATCCATGCTAGCTCGCAATGATTGTCACAGATGCTGGAGCTCCTGCAGCACCGCAGCGCGAAAAAACCGCCGTGCCCTTTCATCCAGGTGGTCACTATTTCCGGGTTGGCGCTTAGCTACAGGTGCTTTGACACATTATATTGGCTAGGGTTGCTGGAATCCAATTCTTGAGGCTCCACCTTGGAGGAAATAACATCATTGCCCCTTTAGCTCATGCGTAGCTGTTGTTTGAGATACGATTGCCTACTTTCACGGCATTACAATGCCCTTTTTAGCAGCACACATGGAAATGGAGTCCTTTTATCCATTAGTCTTCTGCTTGGCGTTCTCACGTTCTTTCTGAAATTAGGGCTTGCAACCCAACAAATCCAACATTATCACACTGGGGCCAGGCCGTAACCTGTGCCCGTGCTCTCATTGGCTATCACCTCAAGTTTGCAGCTGCGAGCCGCCAGATCAAAATAACGCTGGACATGAATGCAGGGCACTGCCGCATGCAGTTATTTTGAATTGCAGCGATCTAGTCAATATCTCCACATGTGCCGCCTTGGGGCCCGAAGGGCTATTGCAAGACTCAAGGGGATTGATTGAGCGCCTGCACCTGGACATATAAGCCCCCTTCGCCTTGCTCTTGAGGATTCTCCTTGTTCAGCTTCTTGTCTCGCACGAACACCGTTTTCTATTGCTATTTTCCCATCAGCGGTTTATCTAAATTGTCCTTACAATTCTCCGATAGTGCTTTGAACGCCGAACCCTCTTGACAATGGCCAACGCTTTGAAAAGAGGCTTCCAGACCTCTGCCAGGATGATGATCGAGAAGTCCGGGTCCTTCGCGGATATAGGTAAGGTAAACGGTGCTGATGGGCCTTCCTATATGCGCTCCGTTGAGCAGGCGTGCGAGAGAATAGAAAAAGCAGTAAGTTGCCTTACCATCAAGTAGCCCAAGAATAGACAACTAACTGCAACACAGGATGGCCGCATTGCGAAAGTTAATATCCAGTAAGTCCATGCGAATTGAAGTTTCTAGCCTTCTGGCTTTTGGTCATGAGCTCCGCTTATAAAATGCTACTTTCAGGGGCGGAATGGCACACTATTCCAACAAAGACCCGACAGAGACAGAAAAAGTTATTACTGCTGGGCTGTCAACAGCTAGAGGGTCCCAAGTCGGCTCTGTGCATATTCGCAAAGAAGGGTTCAAATTGTTTCCTAATCGTCTTGGAACAGAATTAGGATTTAATAAAGTGTGGCGCGCGGCTGGTTTGGAGGTGGAAGACAGTGAGGATCGAATAGCAAGGAGAGCTGCTGATGAAAGTGTGAAAGCAAATGTGGATGGAGATAACAACAGAGAGAGCTCGGCTGCGAAGTGAATAGATGTTGGGCATGGGACTACCACTGGGTCAAAAAGGCCTCATGCTGAAGGCTCATGGTTCTTGGAGTCGCGGCCATGGACTAAACCTAGTCCGCGTCGACTAACGGCGTGAGTCGCCGATCCCCCCGCCAAAATTTCTCTGCACTAGGCTGAGAGTATGCTAGCCTCCGCTGAAAGTCACCGCTGAAAGTCATCCCGCCCAGAAACATTCACAGCGCCCGCGTTCGTTGATGATCTCGGTATTCGAAGGTGCCATGCTGTTCTCAGTTGCTCAGATCATCTCCACACTCGATCGTGGCGATGCTCGGTTGATGGTGTGGTTGTCAGAATTCATGGAAGAACCTGCGCGCTCTTCTGTACGTGGAGTCATTTTTAGGGTTACAAGAGCGGCCGGCCGATGTTCTAGAATTAGTTAATCTTATGATTCAAATCACTCAATCACTTTCTCTTTCTCTTTCTTTCAGCATCTAAGCATCGAACGAATGAACAAACTCATCAACGAACTACAGAATATCACGCTTGGGCCGCGGGTGTAGATATCTTTCTGCAATCACTTCATTTACTTTTCTCAGTGTTAGATGTGCTGGATTGATTAGTCTTTTCATGAAAAGAAGAAATCAATCTCTATGCTGAACTAATGAGCTGACTACTACAACTATAACACTAGCACATCACTGCTTCTTTTCTAACTTGAATATATATATATATATACTTATCATCTAAGCTACAGGGTGTAGATATCTTTCTACAACCACTGCATTCACTTTTTAGCGATTGCTAAAAAGAAAAACAAAAAACATTCATTCACTGCTATGCGCAATGTTTTAATATAGCAGCGAGCAGCTAAGCCTCTGCTTAGTCAGTCAACACATTAAGTGTTAGTAATCAACATGAGTTAACTTAATCAAACTCTGATTTCATGAAATGAATTAAGAGGTCAAAGCGCGGATCACAGACGCCCTACAGAAGAATACGCCAACCGAAGGAGTCGAGATCATCGGGATAGGAACTACAAAAACAGAGTACATCACCCGCTTCCGGGATGAAGCCTTCAAGAACACTGCCAGCGTGAACGAGGAGTGGCTCCGGAACCTGGGAAACTAAACGAAGCTGGTCAGACCCAGATTTGGTGTGGTAGTACACAGGACACCCACGCATGAAGTCGACACTGAGGACAAATCACAAAGCATGAAGAAGATAACAGAGGAAAATGAGCTCGCTTAAAAGGGATACAAGATAGAAGAAATTGCATGACTCAAGAAGAGGGAGATCACACAGATCAGGCAAGATCGGCTTCCGTGCTTACCTTCACGCCATCAATAAGGCCGACACCGACAAATGTCAGTGCAGCTACAGACCGCAGACCGTGCGACACATCCTCCTGAAATGCCAGAACTGAGCAGAAGAACGACATCGAATGTGGGCAGGCAAGTCTTCATGCATAGACATTAAACACATTCTCTGTAGCTTATCAATGACAGTACAAGCAGCAAAGATGATGATCAGGACAGGTCTTCTGAGTCAATTCCAGACAGTCTCGTTTAAGATACTTCAATACAACTAGCATGCGAATGTAAAACTAGTAGACAGAAGTTGAGAAGGGTCAGAAAAGACCTAACAAGGCAGAGATACAGAACTGATAGAAAGACTATAGATAGAGAAAGCTCAGGCGGAAAGAAGTGATTCTTGCAGATATAACCGGACTCTCGACTGAAAGTTTCTAGCAAGAATGACTGAATTTCTGAAGAAAAGAGCAAAAACTTCTACATGTATAGTAGAACGCTGCATAGCTGTCTGAGAGCGGCTGGGTCAGTCTATGAATAAATCAATAAATTAATCAATCAATCAAGCGTAGAGATGAACGAGTGTAATGGTCGACGAGCGTCATGATCGACGGGCATAGAGATGAACAAGCGTAATGATCGGCGGGCGTCATGGTCGACGGGCGTAGAGATGAACGTGTTGAAATAATCTCTGAGAATGATATTGTGTGTATTGATATTAATAATTTCTACACTGAGGCGGGACAGTCCATATATAACAGTTCAAGTCCCAGCCACAATCTTCAGCCACCGTGATCGTCAGCCACAGCCATATTCAACAGAACGAGCGTAATGATCAACGGGCGTAATGCGTGAACGAGCGTAAATGAGTGAACGGGCGTAATGCGTGAACGGGCGTCATGGTCGACAGGCGTAAATAAGTGAGCGGGCGTATAGGAATGAACGGGCGTACAGTAATATATGAATACAAAGAGGGCAAATGAATAAAGCAACAACCAACTAGAGAAAGATAATTAGAACTGGGTTACAAGATGTAGCGCAAGAAAGAAACTATCGTCTATCAAGTTTAAAATACTTCTTGAGTTTCATCTTCTTCTCATCTAATATAGAAACACCAGCAAGTAATGTATTCAACATATATTTCTGATATAATCTTAAATCTTTATATATCATCTGCAAAAGTAAATTCTTTCTCACCGCATTTACATTCACACTTTTCTGCCAACTTTAATACTTTTCTAACGTTTTACAGAACTTGCACTGACAAGAATATCTTAAATGCAATAGTGAGTCTTTCATGAGTGACTTTTTGAAGTTACATGACATGAACAAGATGCTGAGCTGCAATGTTTTCTTAACAGCTCAGAGATCTTACTTAGATAATGCATCTTTAAGATGAAGATTAAAGTAGTAAGCTTGACTGTAAGAGATTCAGTGTTTTAAAGATGACACTTACTGCATTAATGATCTTGTAATAATAAAAATCATGATTGCTTTATTAATAAAATTCTCTTACAGTGAAAATAAATAGATTTTAAAGTGTACTAGCTGAGATTAATAAGTGACTGAATGAGATGACTGACAAGTAAAAAGAATGATGAAATTAATAACAGTCATGAATTGACTCTGAAGAAAGATAAGTCAGTATTAATTTTGTAACAGTCAGCATAGATTAAAAAATATACTAATTTGTCTGTCACAGAACCTGCTAAGATTCATATCTACAGAGTACTTTAATTAAAAGTCATAGATCAGTGAAGAACTTGTAACTGCTGCTCTATGTTTGTATTTAGTACAGGTCAGTCAGCACAGGTCAATCTAATCTAATCTATGCCAACTAATTCATATTTAAGTATTTAACTGTAAGTTATTTCATAAGCATGTCATCGTGGGCTCTTCAGTATTAAGATATAAATTCATTTATTAACTTCAAATCTTTTTTAATAAACATGAGTTCATGTCAGACAAAACACTGAAATGTGATTCAAAGGTGCGTTGGCCCTCGTAAGCTTACGAGGGCCCTGCCCTATATAAAAGAAAATAGGGGTAGCGCGGCCGCTCTCGTTCTAGCCGAGGTTTCGTGGCGTGTGGCGGCAGCCCTGTGCTGGGCACGCGGGCGCCACGTTTCAGCCGCCAAGACGGCCATACATTATTCCGTCCCGAGCGGAATGACGTACGACCAATTAAACCACATCCTCTCTCACCAGATTCGACTTCGTCTCGAAGGCGATCGCGGCTCATAATATTACACTCTACTTCCTCTCTCTCCATGTCTCTCATGCAGTTCTATGACATGCGTTTAAATGTTCTCACGATTTCTTTATATGCATGCACGTGTGAGTGTATCTTGTGTTTGTATTGTAAGACTGCATCTTCTGAAAGTGGTGAAATGTTCTCTGCTCAATCTCTGACTGTTATATTAACTGCATTAGATCAGACAAGCTTGTTATTTCTCTATACAAAGAAGCTTGCAACATGTCATATAAACAATAATAAGTTCTTCTTTCTCTCTTTCTCTCTTTCTCTTAAGCTTCTCTTTCTCTTCATGTCTCAGCTTTCTTCTTTTACTTATCAGATCTTTTACTACTTCTCTTTAACATTTAATTTTACTCTCTTAAACTAATCATGACTTGTTTTAAGTGTTTTCACAGTTGTTATGCTCATGTTCATTCTTCTTTAAACAGTTTAAATCATGTTCTCAGTCTTAGTATGTCTCTTCTCTCTTCTACAAGCTCATTCATCTTTAATAACTTCTTACATTTAATCTTAATAATCATTCTTCAATGTGCATTAAAGCTATTACAGATTCTTCTTTATTAAATATAGATAGAGTTTAATGTTTTATACACAGAGCTTACAGCAGCTTAATCTGTCTTAATAATTATATTATTAAATATAAATTCAAATACACTTATTATTAACACTCTTGTTATTAAGACTCTTTGTTCAGTTTTCTTTGCTTGTAATGTTAATCTTTTTTTTTATAATTATAAGAACTTTAATCAGAGCTTCAATGATTTCAGATCTTATGATAAGAAAAAGACATTTCTTTATAATTCTCTCTTCTCTTCTACTCACACTACATGATCTAAGTATAAGACTGTTAAATCATTTACACTCTTTAAAGAAGAAAGTTATAAGAATGATGAAAATGACAATGTAATTAACAAGAAGACGGCTGAAGATGATTATAATAAGATTATAAAGACAGTCAATGTCTCTACTACTGACATGACACTTAATTTAAAAGATGTTTTTAACACTGTCATCTTCTCTTCTTCTTCTTAAATTACTTTTACATACTTTTACACTGTTAAATTCTTTCTTTACACTTCTTGTTTTCTTACACTTTAGTTCTTTAATTATAAAACTTTATTTTATTTAATTGTCTTTTATAATATGATAATATATACTGATCATGTCTCTGCTGCTTTTTATAATCATTGTCTATATCTTTATCTTAACTTAGTTATTACTTTTAATTATAATACTACATCTCTTCATCTTAATGTTTATTATTATAAATCTCTCTTTTCTCTTTTTCTTTTACTCTTCTACATTTACTCATCATTTCTTATAAACTTAATACTCATGTCAGAATTTAAAATGTATAAGATTATACTCTTTTTTAATTTAAAAGTTATATAACTTATGTTCATGCTGCTTTATCTTAAGATAAAGTTTATAAACACACATGTTGTTAAGATGATCATGAATTCAGTCATGTGTTTGATTCTGTAGTGTTTAATCAACGATCTGATTGTTTGTTATAAAAATATTTATATTAATAGAAGCATGAATGAGAATGTGATTATTTTTTATATATATAAAAAGAATTGTTTATTTATCTGCATTGATTGTCAGTGTAAGAATAATCTCTTTAAACTATGTATACAGTCACTCATTGTTCATCTTAATGTCTTTGTCTTTTATATCTACTGTAATTGTTTATAGAATTTCAAGAACAGTAACTGTTTCTTTAATAAATATGCACTCTCTCTTAATGTTTTTATACAAGTTAATTCTCTCTTCAGTCTTTTCTTATCTTACTTTTTTAAAAGCTTATCAACATGTCTTTACATGATAAAATATCTTTATTTTCTATCATTAAGTCTTCACTCTCTTACACTTTAATTAAACACTCTTACACTTTCTTTTATACTCTTTCTCTCTTAAAACTCTCTCTTTTTATTCTCTTTAAATTTATTGTAATTATTAATTTTAATCTCTCTTCTGCTGTCTTTTTTTCTTGTACATAAGCTCATTACTATGTAAATCTTTCTACTTTTCTTTTTATTCATGAATTAAGTGTTATGTATTAAGCTTTTCATGAAACAGAGACATGTATAATCATTCTTTACTCATGTGTAACTGTTTTTAAATTTATTAAAAACATTGATTTCTAGATGTAGAATGTATAATACAAGTGATTTTCTTTGTTTAGAATAAGACAAGTTTAAAGTTAAATATAATCTAGAATTATTTGTTTTCATGCGCTGTTGAATGACTCTTATAATCTTCTAGAATATAATCTCTGTTTTCTCTTGACACTTTTTTCATGCTCTTTCTCTTCTTGTAAGCTATTTTATAACTATTCATAACTTATACAGTACTATAAATATAATATAACTTTTATAATACTCTCTCTTTTATAAGATAAACAGTCACTTGTATTTTATACTGTCTTCTTTGTATTAACTTAGACTACTACAGTGAATGATTCTTTAAAGCTAATCTTATTTAATTTTTAAACATTCTCTAAGCTTGCATTCACTTGATTCAGTGTGTTTATTAATGTCTTTAAAGTTTTACTCTTTAAAGTCTCTGCAATGAAGCTAGCATAGACAGTTAAATCTTTTTTTAAATTTTATTTTCTTCTGTAATTAGATTTATATATTAGTTTATTGTTTTAAGACTTTTCTCTGCTGCTTCTTGTCTGTTTTTATTAATATCTGTAAAGAATCATGTAATCAACAATGATCTTATTACTTATTAAGACATATCTTTTATTTAAAGCTTTCATTTTCTTCTACTCTCTTTTTATAATTATAAAAAGATCTAAGTAAGTAATGTTATCTGATTCATAAGTGTCAATGATCTCTTTAATCTCTTAAAACTTTTTTATAGTCACTTTTTTCTTTTTTAACATAAATGAAAGAGTGACTGACGATCAGAGTGTTTTAGAATTCTTAATATTTGTTTTTACAAAACACGAGTCATTGATGAGATGACATAGAATCTTATCTTCTGGTTTCTCTAAGACATACATTTTAAGAGAGTGTGATTTAAGAATTTTATACAGCTTAAATCATTATGATTAAAACTTCTTAAAACTCTCATTGTGTATAAGTACTCAAGTTTTTGGCCCGGTGATGTAGCGGTTAACACACCACTGGTGTTCCAGAAGAAGCGCGGGTTCGAATCCCGCAGGGCTTACATTAACCAATTTCCACTGTTAAATCATAAAACAGTACCGGAAGTTCTCTCAGAAACTACCGGGCGCTAATTCTCACTGATCTTGTGGGGCTAATACCCCCCGTGCGCTTCAAGTTAGATCAGTACTAGATAGGTATAGTGAAGTGACTAGTGAGGCGGGGGTGAAAACCCGCAGGATAGCGA
>LGRN01000484.1:0-19409 GCA_001883825.1 Emergomyces pasteurianus Ep9510
AGTTAAATACAAATTAAATTATTATTTTTTAACAGAAGAGTGCTGTTCTGCTTAAACTTATGTATGTGTTAAAAAAGCTTCTCTTATATTGAACAAGTAATCATGTAGCACTGACTTTCGTTCTTCTCATCAATGAAAGAAATTCTTAATAAAATCTTTACTAAGATCAATAGCATCAAGACAGACTGACATGTATAATATCTTTTAGCATCGCGTGTAAGAAATTCAACACAAACATCAATTCTCTCTTAGATTTTCTAGAAATCTTGATCAAAAAGATCGCGAACGTATCAAAGATCATCTATAATACTAAACAATAAATTTACAACTTTAACAGAATCAATTTACAATCTTTGATGAGAAGTGTAGTAATTACATGCTGTAGAGATGCAGAGAGTACCTGAATCTGAACTGTACATCACTTTATAAATGATAATACATGAAAATTCAGAGTTAAATTATATTAGAATACTTTTCTTTGTACTGCAATGAATTGATTTCTTTAAAATCATGTTAGAATTACTTTTGTACTCTTTAAGTTTAAACATACTTGTCTTCTTCTCAGTTAAAGTTTCTGAGAATGAAAAGATGATAGCATTTGTCATAGTTAAAATGACTTACAATTTAAGAGATTAAGAAAATGAAGTAAAATATGAATGCGATTGATAAGAGAATATAGTATTCAAAGAGTCAACAAGACTTAAAGTGTAAAAACAATTATAAGTTATACAAAAGAATTGAATAACTATATATGTTGTTAATATCAATCACTGCTTTGATATATGTACTTTTATAAATTTCTTTAAAATTTAATCACAAAGCTTACAACAACAGCTGAATCAATCTTTTAATCACAGATATACTTTTTCTCTACAGATTGTTTTTCTTTCTCTCAGTGTATGACTTGCTCAGGCCATGTATTCAGAGCCTTAGATGAGACAGTTATAGTGTGAGCATGTGATTCATCAAAAGAGAGTGTAACAGTGTAAGAATGACTAGTCTTTTTACTAATGATATGCAGACAGCAACTATCTAGCAGTCACAACTAAATGTATTGCATTACATCTCTGATATAATCAGCCTCAAACATCATGACAACCGCCGCTAATAAGCTTATAAGATTGAATAGTAAGACTGAAAGTAACTTGTCAGTGCCTGCACTGACAAAGTAACTGTCTTTACACTTTAGAAGTTGAAGAACAGAGACTGAAGTCTGGTTCTGTTAGCAAACATTATTACATATGAGAAAGAAAATGTATCATTAGCATGATCTTAAAACTAAAGGATTTTACAGACACTCTCTGCAAGCTGATAACAGTGCTCTGTTAAACTGTGTACTAAACTTTAATTAAATAATTTTTAGTTTAAACAATGATTGCTCTGTGTATTGTTCTGTCTTTACATTAATAACTTTTTAATAAAGACAAGTAAAAGAAGACTGTCAATGTACACTGTGCAGGTCAGTTCAAACTTAAATTAAAAGACTTATATAACAAAGAAATAATATGTCAACAAACTTTGTATGATAATAATAAACACACTCTTTACATGCAACAACAGAAGCAAAGTTCTTCTTATATATAATACAAAAATCAGAGTATGAATCAACATAGATGAGCAGTCTGTATTTAAACAAGACAACAAACAAGCAGTGAAGCATCTTTTATAGTCAAATACATTAAAGTGCAAAGTTTGATCTTAATTAGTATTAAGATAGTTATCTTCTTACATGAGAATGACATGAACTTAAGCTGAACATGTATATCACACTCGCCTTTCACGGATTGAGATATTCTTTTTCAGAGTGATTGACATAAGTTTCTCTTGTCTTTAACACAGTTTAACACCTCTGGTAGTACTTTACATACTTTTAGTCATTGAACTTTATTGTAACAGATCATCATTCCGCTGCAATAGCATGAGTGATGAGTATAAAAACAGTATTTATATCATCTGCTGTTTATATTAGAAAAGAAAGTCTAAAAAAGACTCATTTTCAGGCTCAATATCACTCTTACTAAATTCTAGACTATCACAGTGCAGCTTTGATAAGAAGAAATCAAGAAATCAAGTAATGTTAACAATACTGTAAAGATCAAAGCAACTATAACACATTGAAGATTCAATCATGAAGAATCTGAATAGAGATTTTAAGACAATAGAAAATATTCTGTTGATCAGTTGATTAATAAAACATCAATGAAATGATAGCTTTGTTGACTAACGGCTGACAGCTGATAAATTCTTACACACTTTACATTAACATCATCTCTTAACGAAAAGTCGCTCAATTTTAAACTTGTTAAGAATTTATTTTTTCTCTTTCTTTTGTCACAAGTTTAACAGTGCAAATATGATGATTGAATCAGAAATCACATTGCTTTTAACAGTGTTACTACAAGTATTGTCAGACATGCTAAAAGCTCATTGTACAGAAGTAATTCCTGTACTTAAGACAATTGCAGAACAAGTTGAAGTAACAGTTACTTAAAACTTCTTTAGTATATTGTATCAGCAGACTGCTTCTTCTGCATTGTAATACACTGTCTATAAAAAAAAAAGTTCTATCTCTTTTGTCAGTGATGATTTAATTCAGCAGACCTTCACTGATGTAGTTACAATTAAAGAAGTGAGTTTAATCTCTTCTTCTGTCTCTGTTAGTGATGAATCACTCTTGCAAACCTCTGATGATTTAGATACTATTAACAAAGAGAATTTAAGTTTCTTTCTCTCTGTCAACAATGAATCATCTTAAGAAACATTTAATATCTTAAAAGATGTAAATTCAATTCAGTCTCAACAGCTTCTAGATAAGATACAAGAAAATCTTAAGAAGATTGTTAAGTTTTTTATTAATAATTTATTTAACATAATCAGAAGTGTTCTTGCTTCGCTGACTGTTAAGAACGATCATCTTTGTAATATAAAGAGCATTACTGAAAAGAGAAAGTCAACTCTTAATGATAGATACATTTAATGTCTTGCTCAACAATCGCTAGTGCTTGAGTACAATTAATGAGATCTCAAGAGTCATCAGACAGAGAGAACAAGACTAGATGATGTGTTTAAGAATGCATCGTCGGTCAGAAGCAAAAAAAAAGAAAGCTTTACATATTATATACATTATGTTCATCGATTCAATGACAGTTAAACAGCTTACAAAGCGCTTAAGCATGAAGTTAAACAACTTGTGACTAAAAGAACATGTAAGTTCTCTGAAATAGAGATGATAATTCTGTTTATGTATTGATATTTTAATGCTTTGTTTTATGATGAACTTTATACATTTGCTCTTTTACTTTAATAGAAAAGTAACATGCTTTATACCCTCAAACAAGCTTCATTCTAAATTAAGAATAGTCAGTCAATATACAATGATGAGATTGATTATTTACTATAAAATGTCATTTGCTTACATTTTACATAGAATATAGAAAAGATAAACAATCTTACTTTAAATCAGAATTATGCTTGTTAAGAATCAAGCGCTTACACTGAGTTGCATTACAAGGCCATATCATGTTAAATATTAAATTACAATTCTTTAATAGACTCATTTTTAAATTACTTGTTGACATGTAAAACACTGAGAACTCATCAGCGCACAGCAACTATGCTCTTGAATATTTAACAATGTCTTAAGACTTAACAATTCTGTATGTCTTTGAGCAGAGTTCTGTCAGATTAAACAGAAATATGCAAGAACAACCATGTGTTAATAAAATAAATAATGTTATTAACAGAACTGAAGAAGATTCAGCACAACACAACATTCTGATTATAAACAAAACATTTAATTATGTTTTAAATACTTCATTCTTGTCTCAAGCTTCAAGAGACCCGGGCGAAACGGATATGTGAAACACTTTATCTGAAACTAGACAAGAGAGGAATGACAGTCGGTCATTTTCTTTACAATATGACATAAAAGATGTCTGAACAGATACTCTACAGACAACAGAGTGTTTCATAACAGCTGATATGCAACTATTGTAATACAGTATTTCTAATACATCTACAGATGAATACTTGTTAACAGACTTGTCTGTTACTGTAAACTTACAAATATCACAGTACAACGTTTCTGATGTCTCTGTAAATAAATACTTGTTAACAGGCTTGTCTGTTACTGCAGATTTATAAATATTACAGTACAGCATTTCTAATGTCTTTGTAAATAAATATTTGTTAACAGACTTGTCTGTTACTGCAGACTTACAAATACCACAGTACAGTGTTTTTAATGTTTTTATAGATATAGTTTCTTCTGCCTCATTCAATGAACAGTCATTGACAAGAACTTGCTCTTATCATGAACATGTAAATACTGCAGTATGACATTTCTAATGCATTCATGTACAAAACAACAATCATCTATAAAGAAAACTAAAGAAAATCATTCAGAAACAATAAAACGTAATCTGTATGTTAAAACAATATGAATACATATTAAAATGTAATGAACATAATAAATTTTGCTACATATCATTGTTTAAATAATTAATTATGCGTCTTCTTTCATGTTTAACATAATAAGAAGTGATATTTTCTCTTCTTTATTACTCAGAATCATGTTATCATCTTTTGACACAAGAATAAACTTTTCATGGTCTAATTTTTGTATATCTTAAAACCTGAGAAGACTGTTGTTCTCATTTACATATTTTAAACTCATAATGACTAGATGCTTGTCAGGGAATGATCTTTTTAATATATTACTTTTATCAGTTCAAACAATTGCATACACTTTGACAACATTCTTAAAGAGATCACTCTTGAATGGCTTTAAGATTCTTTTAAATATATATTCAAGGTTTGCTTCATCTTGATTCATGATTAACACATTTTAAAATTAATAATATAATTACTCTTAAATCTTTAGTTATTCTGTAATTACTGACTCAATATCTTTCTTGCAGTCAAGAGAAAAGAGCTAAGAATATGTGAAATGTAAACTTTATTTTATCTTTAATCTTACTTTTAATGCTGCTTTGACTGCAGTGTCTTTAAGTAACTGCATTCTACATAGCTTGAATGATATGTTAATTAAGTATAACAGAGAAATGTATATCTGTTTTAATACAATGATTAGAACCTGAGTAAGCAACAGTGTCTATATATTTCTTTACATCATAAAATACTGTAACATAATTAATTTAAAGTAATATAAAATTTAACACTGATATCTTAATACAAATTTTTTTTATCTGATTCTGTCTTAAGTTATTTCAGAGAAGTTAAGCAAGATTACAGAAAAACTATTAATCTGAGAGTATTCTCTCTGATGACTTATCAAAGCACATCTGTACACATAGTTTAAGTCATAGTTTTACATTTCTTTACATGATCAGATATAAGAGTCTCTTTAATCAAAATCTTTCTTTTCTCGCACCCAGGGCTTGACATTCTTAGTCAGTGTAACTTCTCATCATCAATTAAGAAGAACATTAGATTAACATACAAGTTCTGTCTTTAGTCATAACACATTCTAATTTTATTTTTTATTTAGAAAAAAACTTCTTTTGATTTTTTTTCTTGTTTGTTTTTGCTTTTTCACTTTAACTAGCTATCATATTTACTAGTTGTGGCCTTCTCTAGTTAACTGTATCGAACGTTTAAGCATTTACATCGTTACTATTGAATCAGAATTACAATTTTTCAATAGCTTAATTTAGCTTATATTTACAAGCAATTAAGCAAGATCATTGTTAAAATTAATTTCTGTTTAATAAGATAATTAAATCAGAATTTGAAAATGTTGAGCAGTGCACAAGCATAGAAAAGAAGATACAGTAAGTAAGATACAACATTAATTACACTAAACTTTAATTGTCTAGCACATGAAATTAACTTTATTAAAAGATTTATAAATATATATTAAAAAAAATAGAGCAGTTGCATATCTTATTATAAATATAAAAACTTTAATAATCAAATCAACATCATGCTTTTGCTATCTAATCACTTTAAGTCTTCTGTAACTTGAAAATATATTAAGAAGTACATTTCTGATTAGTCATTAGATAGTGATTAATATAAATTTTAGTGTACAAATTTTGATGAGTTGATTAACTCAAGGTCTTTGTACTACAGCTAACAAATCATACTTACTCAAGTGAGTGATGAAAGTTTAATTGATGATTATAACGTCAAGTCTTATCATGTGTTCACTGACTTGACAAAGTGTTAAATATTACAATGTTAACTGTAAAAAGCAATCAGTCAAGATTGTACTTTACTTTATTAATATTGTTAATAGAAAAATTGATTAACAAAAAATATTAAATGTCTTTAAACAATTTTGTCTATATGCTACAATTCTGCAAGAATTCTGATTTCTTTATAAAGTAAATTAATCTCTAGTCATGTAATCTATAGCATATCATATTATACAAAAGTAAATCTTCTATGTAATTTTAAAGCTCAGTTCACAGTCATAGCCTGCAGTGATTGTTGTCTAGATTTTTTCATGTTTGCAATGTAGATATTATATTTATAAATGTAAAAGCTTAAAGTCTGTAATAAGAAAATTGATTGATGAAAATCATATATTTTTAAACAATCTAATCTAAAGACAAAGAACAATTTAACAAGACACATGCACAGCACAGACTAGATTAATTTATGATTTCTTAAGATCTTTAAACAAGAAATGAACAAGAGCATCTTCAGGCTCGTCTTATAAATCTCATTTAACTCTGCTCTATCATTCAGGTGTTACTCTAAATGTCTGACTTTGTTATAAAGATATGTCTAGTTCAGTTACTGTTATTATAAGATTGTTTTAACCTGCTCATCTCATGCAGTGATCTTTTTAAGAATTTAAACTGTCTTTTTATCAGACATCTGTCTATGATGTTAAATTAATGAAAGTCTATGATCAGGATCTGGTGCAGCTCATCATTTCATAACATGTTAACAGATTATAGATCTTTATATATCACTCTCAACATGCAGATTTCTTTCTTTAATTTAAAAATCTCATGACTTAGCACTTTTTTATTTTTAACATTGTCTATACTTTTCTCTGCTTAAGTAATAAGAAGTATATAACAAATGTTCTCAGCATCATGAAGAAAAAGAAATAATTTTAAATTAATTATTTTTAAAAATACAGAGACAGCAGAACATTGTACTTTTTAAAGAACTCAGTATATTTCTGCTTCATGTAAGATAACTTTCTATAACCTGACTGTTGTCTTCTTTTTAACAAGAGTGTAGTTATATATAGTACAAGTGATCTTGAAGGATGCATCATACAATTCACAAGTTTTAAATAATGTACAGTTATGATTAAGATCATGATTGAGCTGTTTATTTAGTATCTGTACAAGCTTTCTTGCATTGATACAATGTTAATCATCATTTTAATCTTATTAATGAAGAGAAACATTAAAGTATTGATGATTTAATTTATTTTTCTGTTACAAACTTAATAAGCATTGCTGTGTACAGTAACATGCTGTGTATTGACTCTGAACACTTGATAATCTAGAATCTGCTGAGGGCGCCGATGAACACTGACTCAGTGAAAAGAACATTACTTGACTGATGTTTCACTTCTGGCCATGCGCTGCTTAATTAGAGTCAGAGTCAAAAGAATCTATATGATCACTTAAAAATGAGGTATTCATTGATGCACAGATGGCTTGAGATTGAGTAAAAACTCAATGATCAAGTTGTAATAAAGATGATAATAGATGTTTAGAGAGCATATATTTCAAGCTTGCATTTTTAACAAGATGTTATTTTAGAGTTTATCTTCTTGATAGATGAACTGAGATGTATTCTGCACACCTTTCTCAGCTTTTTTATTTATTAAGATTGTTTATCAGACAGTTCACTTATAAGAACTAGTGCATGTGTTTTGTTCTTTCTTTTTTTCTTTTCTTTTTTTTCTTACTTCTCTTCATCATGTTTCTCTGTCAGTAATTGTATTTAATAACAACACTGCTTGTTTTAACACTGAATCTTAATAAGTCATGTTTTATTTAACATAAGATCTGTCTTGTTTGATTTTTCTGTTGTAGTTCAATAATTGATGAAAGTTAGATGAAGTTTGTAGACATTAAGAGTCATATATTAAGAAGCTGAAAGACATACTGCAGATGACATAGAAATCTTTCTTAGTTTATCAACACAGTTTCTCTGAGCTTGCTTAATACATTCTTGTTTAATCAATGAAACTGTTTCTAGCTCATCAGTTAATGAATTCTGTAGACATTGCAAGTATTTCACAGTCACTCTTTAACTGTCTCAAAGAAGAATCATTAATATAAGCTTAGAAGCTTAAATGATAAAAAGTTAGTTCTTCTTTCAGCTTTGCTTCTATCACTTCATTCTCTCTTTTTTCTTACAAAGATTGTTTCAGCTTTGTAAATTATTTAACATTACACTTTTATCTTACACGTGATCTGATGCTGCAAAATACAAGAGCCAGAACTATAATGTGTCAGTCAATCATTGATGATAGTTAGCCGTTCTAGACTGCTCTAACAGAAAGTTGTTAACTTACTAAGTATTTGCTTGTCATAGAGACTGTATATACAATGTCTCTTCTGGTTTTAAGCATAATGTACATGAAAGATTTAATACTGTAATACATTGATATTTAATTCTTCAATCTGAAGAGCAGTTGTATTCTAAGCTATTGTTTAATAGTGATGAGGTTTCAATGAGCATGCTGACAGAAGCACAATTGTTAATTTCAAACTGATGAATCATCTTGTCAATTAATGAAGAAATCTCAGACAAATATTGTGAGTCATCTTTTCTAGTCGTTTCAGTGAGCTAACCTGATCAGAGTAGCATGTGAAACACTTTTGTTATTTTACTTCTGCTCTAAGATAGATGAATGTATTTATAACTTTTTCTGTAAATAGCAGATCAATCAATTTTGTTTTCATTGTTTAATAATTATCACTTCCTCGTTGAAACGTTCAATAGTTTATAAAGTTAGTTAATTATGTAAAATTTCATCTTCTATTTATACATCAATAGAAAGTGTAAAGAGTGTACTGTTAATAAATTTCATAAACAATGCAGTCCTTTGTATTGACTCAAGAAGTCAGTAAAATAAAAGTGTAAGTATCATAAGAAATTTTCAGAAAATCTACAGCTTCGCTTTCATAGCCTGCTTCATTTATAAGATAAATTATTCTCTATTATCTAAAACAGCATGACTGAGTCATGACTTACTCTATTCTTGAGATAAATTGCTTCTTATTCTTGACACAGAGTCTTCTTGAATATTTTTAACAAGCATCAGTTGACTATGAAGTAATAAGCTGTTAACAAAATGTTAAGTAACACTCATTTTTACATTAATTCTCAGCCTGTCTGTAGATATCAATATTTATATCTCTTAAGACATTAATTAAATTTACATAAACCTGCAACTTTCTGATAGTTATTTATTACTCTCAAGACATTTTCTTTAAACAATAGACATTTGCAATGAAATCTCTTTTTAAGACATTGTTTTTCTCATACTTAACAGTCATAAATTTAAGTATTTTTAAAGTTGTTTTCTTACAGCATTCTTCTTCTGTTGAATGTGTTTAATTGATCATGATTTTAGCACAGCTTCTTGAGACATATAATATCTCATCACGCTTTAAATCTACAATGTCATGATTCTGAGAACTACTTAAAGCTCAATACTGATTTCAAGTTCATCTACTCTCTGTACCTGTTTCATGTAATATTTAATGTGCTCTGAGAACAGGGACTGAATTATTCACTTAAAATCAAAAGATCATGATTTGATGAAATAATTCTACTTTACAGATAGAGAAAAAACATGATTGAAAAAACAATTGTATAAACTGCTCTCAGAGTTTCTTTTCTCTTAAGAAAAATAAATTAAAGTAAGTCAATTAAAGTTTCTTAGAAATATTTCATGCTCTATGATAAAGGCTAGAACATTGAGCTTTAAGTACTTTTTAAAATTATAACATTGTATATTTTTAGTGTAGCTCTTCTAAGATTGAAGAGTGTTCTAGAAATAAGAACATTCTTAAGGCTAAAAAGTATTTTGAGAAGTAAAAATGTCTTAGTGTATAAAATGTCTCTTAAGAATCATGACATTTGAAGAAAAGATGTGATTTCTCTCAAGTTTATAGATCATTTCAGAAACTAAAAATGTCTTGAAATTATAAATCATCTTAAGAAATAATAACATTTGAAAAAAAGATGTGGTCTTTAAGAATCATAATGCCTTGAAATTAAAAAACATCTTAAGAAATCATATTTAAAGAAAGAGTGTAATCTCTCTTAGAAATCATAAATGCTTTAAAATTATAAAAGATCTTAAGAAATCATGACATTTGAAGAAGAGACATGATTTTTCTCAAGAATTGTTAAATATTACAGTGATTAAAACACGTGTAAGAGATCTGAAACTCATATCTGTATCTATATACATATATTAAACATTCTGTCTCTGCTAGAATAGACAAGAAGAACAACAATGAATACACTACTATCACTTACTTTAATAAAAATCATAATGTCTTGAAATTATAAAAGATCTTAAGAAATCATAGCATTTGAAGAAAAAGTGTAGCCATTCTTAAGTTTAGATCATAATGAAAATGTCTTGAGTAAAAGTTCAAGGGAATCATGAAAATCTGACTGAGAGAAGTGAATTTTTAATCTCTCTAAGAAGCTATGTCAAGCCTTGGTTGATAAACTAGAATGTCTTAAAGAGAAGAATTCTCTTAAAAGATGTAAAAAAAGATGGTCATTGCACATTAGAAAAGAAAATGCTTTAGAAAAAAATTTGTGATAAATGCTAAAAGAAAACACTCTGAGAACAATATATAGATACTAGATGTAAGTTTATTTTAAGTGCCGCCTCTGAGAGATGCAGTTATTTATATATAAAAACCAGGCTTTTTAAACAAAAGTTCATGATCTGACTGAAATCACTCAGTGTGATGTTCTATCAGCATTTAACAGCTAAACATTCTGACAATCTTACAACCTGATTATAGCACATGAAAAACAAAAATCAGAGAAGAAAAAAGAAAGAAAAAGTGTACATAAAAAAGTATTGTTTACAATTATGTTTTTATTTATAAGCTTTCTTTATCTTGTCTTTTTTTATGTTTTAGAGTTAAGAATTTTGTATGAGAGTAGAAAGTTGTCATGTCTGCTTTGATCATATGTTATTAATAATTAAATACACATAACATCTTGATCAACTGTCTTGATTTAGTCAATATAAGAGTTAGATGTGTTAAATGACTGATAAAAAAGTTTGTCTTAGTGCTATTTTCAGCTTTTAGAATGACATCATAGACAGAATGAGTTAACTTCTTTAAATTTAATAAAGAAATTTTCTTTTGTTGACTATTGAGGTAAAAGAGCTCAATCATCATCAGTAAACACTGAAGAAAGAGAGACTGAAATTACACAGAAAAGCTAGTCTTGACTGACATTTTTTTTATTATCAGTGATTTATTTAATGTCAAGACTTGCATATGCTTCTCTATATATAGAAGTATTTATCACAGTTATAAAATCTTTAACTTACTTAGATTTTGTTAATTTAATTTAGTATTCTAATGTCTACACTCTACAATACTAATCACTTTAAATTTAAAATGAACACTTTTAAAACTGATTAGTGTTGAACTTAAAAGCTTAATTAGCTCTGCTTAATTTTAAAGATTTTAACTTGTTTTCTTGTATCTTGATATCATTTACTGTAAACTTTCTTAGAACATTAGTATCTTAAATTCATGCACTGATATCTTCTTTTATTTTTATAACATGATAATATTTTGCAGAGAAAAGAAGAACACTTTATAACCTTGATAGTCACAGTGTAATGTCTTGAAGAACTTTATATAAATGTTCTTAAAAAGCAAAGTTAGTACTGTAGCAGAATTTTCAGACTTTAAAATATTATTTCATGTCACTCAGACATTCAGAGCATTTCATGCCAGTAGAAGTACAAATTAAGAAGTCAGTATAGACACTTTAAGTAAGGTTCTTTGATTTAGAAATTCACATCAGATGTTTGAGTACGACCACGTGATTTAGAGCAAGATAAAACTCAAGAGATTGTATGCAGTCTTTCATTAATTTTTAACAAAGATAGCACTGATATCTTGATTCTTAAGCTTAAGAGTGATTAAGACTTCTCTCTTAAGCATAACAGAAGAATTGTCAAGTTTGAATGCAATAGCTCTTCTGTAATAGTTAGTCTTAATGATATTTATTACTCTCTTATGTATGATTGTAATACTTTCTAGAATTCATCTTCATCAGCATTCTTTTAAATTTTTTAACTTTTATAGAAAAGCTACACTTTACTGACTTTACAGAAGTAAAGAGAATTATATTAAGACATTCTCAGCAGCTGAGGCAGATTTTATTAATAAAAGATATAAAATAACAGATGAGCTCAGCTTGCTAGCCGCTGCTCAGTATCATCTAATTTAATAAATAAAGAAACAGATAGACAAATGACTATGTATTATAATATTAAATTAAGAAATATTAAATGATAGAATCTGTCTGCATTGTTTCAGGACTTCTGTTTAATCATGTACAAGAATTCTTTATTAATAATTTTTAAATGAATTAAAAAAAAATCTGAGTCATTATGAACATTGCTCTTTAAATTAAAAGCATTGAAAGAGTGAGTGAATGATAACATGTCTTTAAATATGTATAATTAATTTTAAAGATATTTTTTTTAAGTTAACTTCTTAGCTTGACTGATTTGCTGTTACAGCTTGACAACAGCTTATGTAAGAACATAAAATAAAAAGCTTCTTTTACTCATATTCACTTATCTGTTTCACAATTGAGTGACAAGAGCTGTCAATGACTTTCTATTTCATCAGTTTTCAGAGTCATTAAATTATAATCATTAAATCATTCTCTTCTGACAAAGAATAGCGTGTTGGACCGGCAGAATAGAACTAGTTCACTAAAACAGAGTTAAAACTAGAAGTTGTTAAAGAAGTAATTTAATTAACTAAACAGAGAATCACTCTGTAACTAAGACTAAGAAGAAAATGTTATCACTGTGTTAAAATTTTTACAATCACTTCAGTAACTAAACTTAGTTCAGCATTGACAAAGTTGTTTAATGACATTTTAATAAAAGAATAGTTTACATCTTTAAACTAAAAGTCATTAAATCTGCAAGCTCTTGTTAAATAGATAAAACAATAGATTAAATATTATTTTAATCTCTAGATTCTGATGCAGTGTAGTAAATTAAAAGTTACAAGATCTGCAAGCTCTCTGCATGCTTAATATATTTATAGATTAAAAGTTACAGATCTGCAAGTCTCTCAGTGATTGTTCTTTATTTATTTATTAAAATTAAGGTTTGATCAGAACATCATAGACTTGCTTTTTCTTAAGGTCTAGAATCTGGCACTTTGTGAATTAATAACATGCTTTTTCTGTAGAGAGTGATTAATTTTTCATTTTGTAAAACAAACTTCTCTATAAAGAAGCAAAGATAAATAAATAGTCTTAGATCAATATCTGTTTAATGTCTCTATTTCAGTTTTACTCTGCTTGAATGCAAAACTTTACAATTTCTTAAACTTTAAATATTAAACAAAATGATATAAATAAACATTTTTAATTGTTGACATCTGTGCTAACAGATCTCAGAAGCAGAAATCAGACTTAGCTTGTAATAATGTCTTCAATGTCTTCTTGTCACTGTGAGTAAGTTACTATCTTAGATATAAAAAAGTTTCATGATCTAAGAGCAAAAGTAGATCTGTTGATTTAAGAGAAAACTTATTACTGTCTGTCTTTACTAATTATCAGACTGTCTCTGTAAGAGAATTATAGACTTGAAAACGCTTGATGATGAATATAATTATCTTAAAGATCACATTGCAGATAATGAATTTGATTTCAATAATATTGAATTAATAATCTAACTGAGTGAAGATTAATATAATATTAAGATTGTGAGTTTAGTTGAGATAAAATTTAAATTTGTCTATTTACATACAAGAGCAGTTCATTTCAGTATAAATGATTGTCTAGCTTATCTTTATAATAAAAGACAAGCTGCTATGATAGTAGTAAAGAAATATAAAACTGCATTACAAAATAATGTTTTCTTTAAAACAGAAGAATAATTTAATGCTCAGATAGTCTGATATTATTAACTTAATCAGTTTAAATAAACAAGCTTTATGTCTGCTGTCTGTTATTTATAATGTTTTGTTTTTAATTGTCATGTTTGTAATCTTTCTTGCTCACATTAATAATGTCTTAAGGTTCTCTTTCTTAAAACACTGTTAAAGAAGATTTTTAAAACAAACTGTCATGCTGTTTCTTCTCTTTCACTCTGTCTTATGTTTAATCAATTCTTTAACATCTAGACTCTTACACAGACTCTCTATCTTTTTTTTCTTCTCTTATTTTGTTTAGATCTTGTAGTTATCTATTTAAGCATTGCGCACAAGAAAAATAAAAAGAAATATACTAAATCATAAAGACTATCTTATAAATAAAAGAGTTTAAATTCTCTGACTATCTGACAGTGATGAAAACTTTATTTTTTTTATTTTCTTTTTCTTTTCTTCTTCTTCTTCTTTTTTTTTTTTAAATTGTTAATGCTTTATTTACTTCTTGCTTGTATATATAAATAGTAATGATTAAAGTTCTAATTCTTCTTTTCTACATGCTGAACAAACTCAGTGACTGTCTTTTTTACTAAGTTACTGACATTTTTGATAGACTTATCACTGTTTATCTGTATTAAGTCAGTAAATATTTTGTTCACATTCATTCATCTACTTATCTTCTTGAAATACTCATTTTTCTTTAAGTAGTTTTTAATATCAGTGAGCTCACTTGTTGTTGCACTTAAAAATGATATTCTCTCATTGTCTATACACTGTTGCATTTCATCTTCTGAGAAGTTCAGAAGTAGTGTGTAATTTAGTTTTTATATCTAATAATTATTAACAAATCTCTATGTGCATAGACCATACTAATCTTCATTTTAAATCTATAAAGCTCTTTTATGTTTTTAAAAAACTTATAGACAATGCTGCATTTCTTTCTCACTGCTATATCTTCATTAATCTTCTTCTCAAGCAAGCGAATCTTCAAGTCTGTTAAAACTTTAGTCTTCTTCTTAAGACAATTGATTAGAAAATTTGTGTGAAGGTATGTTTTATCATCAGCTTTTTTCTGTAAAATATGATTTAAGAATAATTGTTAAAAACCAGATTGCTCTGATAGTAAAGTTTTTTTTATAATGCTAGAAGAGCCTGAGTAGCAGTTAACATCTGAGATTAATAAGACTGATAATGAGACATATTAATAGTAAAAATAACAGAAGTACACTGTCTTTGCTTTAAAAAATAGACTTGTCTCTTCTGTTGCAGCAATGTCAGTCACTCTTTTACTTTTAAAGACTTGATTTTTAATGATAGCTTTTAGAATTCTTTAAAGTCTTCTCTACTGTATGTTATTTTCTCATACTCGTGTGCTTGTACAAGGCATTTAAACTTGTCTATCTCTTACATTCATTGAGCTTCTTTTGTTTCATTGTTATCATACTCCACCCAAGCATCTCTGATATCTTATTCTAGGTTTGGTTTAAAATGTAATAAGCTTGAGATATAGCGGAACTCTGAGTCTTCTAGTTTACACTTATGCTCTGTCATTTATTAGCTTTCATTAAACAGTCTGTTAGTGACTTACTTATCTTTTAAAACATTAGCATATGTTGAAATGTCTTTAATAACTGATTCTGTCATGTCATGATACAAGATTAAAAAAATACATTTTTCTCTATTCACGTCTTTCTGCAGAGAGGTCAGTAAGAGTAAATTTAATATAAAGATTCAACTAACTGAAGCAAGCATAGCCAGAAGTGACAATTAAAAACTATAATCAGTCACACTCTCTGAGTCCTTGATTATTCTTAATCACTTAGTTTGTAAAGTAGTCTTAAGATTATGCATTAGATATAGAAAAGACAGTGATAATTCATTTATAAAGTGAGTATCTTTTATAATAACTCAAGCTGAAGAAGGTGTTTTTAAAGAATGAAGTGTTGTGATTATCTCAAGTTATGATTCATAGCGTTTTAGACTTACTTCTGTTAACTTAATTAAAAATCTGTTTATTAACTGAGTTTTAGCTAAGCATTGCAGAGTTCAACCTCACTTGTTAATCTCTCTTACAATCTTTAACATACAATCTACTGTGACGGCAGCTTTTATGCAAAACATAAATTGTTTAAGCTTTTAATAAGATTAAAACTATTCAGAGTCTCTTCTATCTTGTCAGCAAGTCAGTGATCAGAGAAACTTAAACCTTTCTCTTAAATATTTATCTGACTTAAATTAGATTAGCATTAAACACAGTTAAACATTTATTGTTACTCAATCAATTGTTGATTTTAAACACTCTTAAGCAAACTTTAAACAATCTTCTTCTTCTATACTTTCTATGATTATTCTGAATACTGTTTCTTATTTTCTAGCTAGTAAACAGTATGTTTAATTAATGCTGTAAGTAAGTGTTTACTTTCTATTCTTGTTTTAATCTACATCAAATACTGCACTCAGTTTCAACATCATATTACTTTTGACTTTAGATCAAGATTCTACAGCTGAGAGAATTGATGAGATTTATTTTTATTTTATAGTAAAGCCTGAACGATGTGTAAGATGCTGAGCTTTAAGAAGACTAATATTACTCTTCATTCAAAACAAGTTGACTAGTAACTAACTTCTTTTTAATGTAGAATAGACAACAAGCAATCTCACTGCTTATAGTGTATTAAATTTAGTCTCTCAATGCAAATTTATAGTCAGAAGCGACTTACATGATATAACTCTTTAAAAAATGTACTTTACTTTTAAGTGTGTTGCTGTATCAGGCTAATAATGCTGTAAAAAAAAACATAACATACAAGATACTGTTTATCTCTGTGCAGTGAAGTGAGTCAAGTTCTTAAGCAGTACAGCTGTGATAATATCATGACAACTCTACACTAGATGTTAATTGCTGTAAATATCTGTCAATGCATAAAAATCAGGTTTATATTCTTTTACAGAATTCTAATGATTAACATTCTCAAGTAATGACTGCATACTGCCTGATCAATCTTAAAATAAACATATCACTATACATTCAAAACTGCATTTCATTTTCTCTGAATGAAGTATTTATACACTGAGATTCTATTTTACTTTTCTTTTAATTAGTAACATTGTATAGAAAGATGAGTAATGCTCTCAGATTTGCAGCTTGCAAACTAACTTATCAAGACTTCTATTATATATCAATGCCTAGAAATGTACACAACACTCTGTCTTATAAGAATTAGATAACAATTTGCTGATGATGAAAGTTTAGAAATGATCATTATTAATGATTGAAATTCAATATGATATAGTTTCAGACCTATATCTTGCATGATACAAAATCAACTTGATCATCTTTTAAAGTTAAACATGATTAAACTGAACAGAAAGATTTTAATTAAAATTTAAAATATAATGAAGTTAAGAAAGCAATGCATGTGAATTGTTTTAATCTTTACTACTTTTCTTTTTCTTTATATTCAAGAGCTTGATACTGAGTGAAATATTTTCTGAAGCTGTTACATAAACACAATTTATTCTCTCTTTAATTTAAAAATGATAAAATAATATTCTAACAATTTCAGCTTGAATTCTGAATACATTCTTTTAAATTAAAAGCTTTTATTAAAGAAGCAGTCATCTCTTACACTTCTCTGCTCTCACATTTTCACTGCCTCATCAGCCAGAAGTCACTAGATCTAAACTGAAATGATCAGAAATCTAGAGACATGGTAGACAATGACAAAGATGTAATGAAAGTCATGAAAGCGCTTCAGAGTTTAGTGTTAAAGTTAAGTAAGTCATAGAAGCACTTCTACCTTTTTCAAGTACTAACAGATTTTTTATTATAGAAGATAAAAATTTGATTGGCCGAGAAGCATGTTATCTTTATAAGAATGAAGACTTAAACAGTGTAAGCTTTACAATAAGCTCATTGTTGTTTAAAAGAATGAATAAGAACTGTAAGATAAAAGGTTTTCATTAAAATAGTTCCGAATCTCACCAGTTAGCCATAACAAGAGTCTTAGTTCAGATATTCTCTCATGTGATGTTGAGTAACGTACAGCTTAGTATCATCTTCTACAACTTCTTACTTGTTAAACATGTCAACAAGCTTCTTTTTCTGTTACTTCTCTTCACTGTCTTAATTAAAAATGCTTATAGAGTGTCTTGCTGTCTCTGTCTAAAAGAGATGTTGCTCAGAATAAGCTTCTTCATGTCTTTTCACTTTTTTATTCTTTCTTAATCAGACTTAATCAATTCAGAATGATATTTTTTAACAGATTACTTGCTGTTCATGCTCACGAGGCTTGACTCTGCTGAAACTGTTATCATTCATTATAAATAACAGTAGAATACTATCTACTGTTAGACTTGCTGATCTATTAAACACTGACTGAGAAGCTGTCTTTGTCAGCATTGTAGTAGTTTCTCTTAGACTCTTAACAAATGACAACAGTTAGACAACTTTATATTAAACAAGTTCTTACAAGCATCTTGTCAGTCAGAAAGTGATCAACTTTCTTCTCAAGTCTTAGAACATCTTACAATCATGTTCATCGTTAGTCATTCTAACAAAGAACATAAAATTAAATCATCTAAACCAGAATCAGAGACTATCAGGCGCCGAGGATGACTGGTTTTCAAATGACTTTTTTGCAAGGGATAATAGTTTCACACTGCTTAAAAATTAATTTCAGTTATATCATCTATCTTGAATTTTGATATAGTTAACTTAAAAGATAAAAGAATAAAAGATGTGTACATGATATGCTGTATATGTCTACAATCTTCTTAGAAAGAGATTATATGTTATCTGAGCCTACTCAATTTCTCTGTTTCAATGTCTATACTCAAAGCACTCAATGTAAACTCTGATATCTTTTTAAACAATAAAAGAAGCTTGTTAAAATCTTTGTTAAATTCTTGAAGATATTTTTGTATGTCATCAGTTTTCTTGATGTTGTTAAGAGGCTGAAGACGTTTAATTAGAGTGTTAATATATTGTTTAATATTCTGTCTTGTTTAAAGTAACACGCTATAAAGATCATTTAGATTAGAAATATTTTGTTCAACATCCTGTCTCGCTTGAGCAACACTACTGAGAGATTCCTGAATAAAATAAGCATTAGAAAACAATAAGACAGAAGTGCTTAACTTATTATAATAAAAAGACAGATTGAAGCTGATAAGATGCTCTCTGTGAAAGTCTTAATACTCTTCTTTATGATTTTTGTAGATAAGAATTGTTTTTTATTATAGACACGACTATAGCTGAACCTTTCATCAACATCTTATAAACAATCA
>LGRN01000485.1:0-19388 GCA_001883825.1 Emergomyces pasteurianus Ep9510
GCTAGACTTCCTTCCAGAGACCAGGCATATCCGTGAAAACGATGCGTGGAAGGGCGCCCCGCCTGCTCCAGGTCTCGTCGACCGCCGTGTGGAAATCACCGGCCCAACTGACCGGAAAATGGTGGTGAATGCGTTGAATTCGGATGTGTATACCTATATGGCTGATTTTGAGGGTGAGTGTGTATTTTTTTTTTTTTATTTTTTTTTTTTTTATTATTAGATGCTGGTGGTTGTTGGTTTCGGCTATAATTGTGTTGGAAGGAGATGATGCAAAAAAAAAAATAATAAATAAATAAATAAATAAAATAAAATAAAATAAAAGACCCAAGCTAACATATAAATTTCCAGACTCAACTGCTCCCACTTGGGAGAACATGGTCAATGGCCAGGTTAACCTTTATGACGCCATCCGCAGACAGGTTGATTTCAAGCAAGGTGGAAAGGAATACAAGCTGCGCACCGACAGGAAACTGCCCACCCTCATTGCCCGCGCTAGAGGCTGGCACCTTGACGAGAAACATATGACCGTGAATGGCGAGCCCATCTCCGGCAGCCTTTTCGATTTTGGCCTCTATTTCTTCCACAACGCGAAGGAGTTGGTCAAGCGGGGCGCTGGCCCCTATTTCTATCTCCCTAAGATGGAGTCGCACCTTGAAGCTCGTCTGTGGAATGACGTCTTCAATCTGGCTCAAGATTACATTGGCATGCCTCGAGGAACTATCCGGGCTACTGTTTTGATTGAGACTATCAATGCTGCTTTTGAGATGGATGAGGTGGGTGATTCTTACATTTTGGCTGCTTTTTTCCCCCCCTCCAAAAATCATTTTACATTATAAACCAATACATTTTTTTTTTTTACAAAAAAAAAAAAATTATCGCTGACATTCTGGCTTAAAACTGGAACTAGATCATCTATGAGCTCAGAGACCACAGCTCTGGCTTGAACTGTGGCAGATGGGATTACATCTTCTCCTTCATCAAGAAATTCCGCCAGAACCCCAATTTCGTGCTTCCGGACCGCTCAGCTGTCACCATGACCGTCCCCTTCATGGATGCCTACGTCAAACTCCTCATCAAGACCTGCCATCGACGAGGCGTCCACGCCATGGTAAGCCATTTGCTATGCCCTACCTCCCTCGCACCGTTTCTCTATTTTTTTTCTCCCCCTTTTCTTCATTTTGATTCCCAAAACATATATACCATATACTAACTCTGACGATGAACAGGGTGGCATGGCCGCACAAATCCCCATCAAAGACGATCCCAAAGCCAACGATGCCGCCATGGCCAGCGTCCGTGCTGACAAGCTCCGTGAGGTGCGCGCCGGCCACGACGGAACCTGGGTTGCGC
Source organism: Emergomyces pasteurianus Ep9510 (assembly GCA_001883825.1). NCBI lineage: Eukaryota > Fungi > Ascomycota > Eurotiomycetes > Onygenales > Ajellomycetaceae > Emergomyces > Emergomyces pasteurianus. The sequence continues at coordinate 1,351 of LGRN01000485.1, forward strand.
ATCCCGCGCTGGCCAAGATTGCCACGGACGTCTTCGACCAATACATGCCCACCCCGAACCAGCTGTTCATCCGCAGGGAGGACGTGCACATTACCGCCAACGACCTGCTTAACACCAACGTCCCCGGCAGCATCACCGAAGAGGGCATCCGGAGGAACTTGAACATCGGCCTCTCGTACATGGAGGGCTGGCTCCGTGGCGTTGGATGTATCCCCATCAACTATCTCATGGTTCGTTTCTCAGAAAAGTTCCCCCAAAGAGCAGAGCGGATGAAACCTCCCCCCTGCTTTCCTTCCCTCATTCATACCTCATACCTCATACCTCATACCTCATATGAAAAATATGAAAATATGAAATATATATGTATGTATACGCCAACTAACAAACTCATTTACACCAATCAACAGGAAGACGCCGCCACCGCCGAAGTAAGCCGCAGCCAGCTCTGGCAATGGGTTAAGCACAACGTCACCACCGCTGAGGGCAAGCGCGTCGACAAGGGCTATGCGCTCAAGATTCTGCAGGAGCAAGCGGACGAGCTCGCCACCAAGGGCCCCAAGGGCAACAAGTATCAGCTTGCCGCCCGCTATTTCGCTGGCCAGGTTACTGGTGAAGATTATGCTGATTTCTTGACATCGTAAGTTTCGCGTCTTCTCCCCCCATCCCCCCTTCTCGGCCCCTTTTTTTCTTTTCACCATCACTTTTTCTGACCCACTTTTGTTGTTCTCCCTCTCAGGCTGCTCTACAACGAAATCTCCGCCCCGGGTGCTGCTGCCAAGTTGTAAAAGATTTTTCGGTCTTTTTCCAACTTGGGCGCTTTTGCCAAAACAATGCGGCGACAATATATACTACCTACTGTTGGTATTTAACAGCAAGTATTTCCTTTTTTTAAAAAGAAAAAATTGAAATTAAAATTAAATAAAAATCGAAGCACAAGAATTCCCCCGCTTAGCCATTGAGAAAATGGTTCAATGACTCAAGACACAAGGGGGAACCCGAAACACGCATTGCAAGTTTGCTGTCGCTTACATTTGATTTTATTTTATTGGACACGAACCCGCCCCTCTTAGGCAAGAGTGAAAAAGAAGAGGAGAAGAATTGAAGTGAGAAAAAAAAAAAGAAAAAAGAAAAAAGAAAACAAAAATTTCCTATTTGTATATACTCCCACCATGTTTATATTTAGTAGTACCACTATCTTTGTTTTTCCCTTTGTTTTCAGTTTTTAAAACTGAACTCTGTATAGCCAGAGATCATGAGATGAAATTTTTTGTAGTTACTAGTTTGACAACATATTTTATGCATTTTACAAGTCAGAGATATTTCTTTTGTAAAATTGGTCGCGATTACTCTGTACAGCTTGGAGGTTTTTATTCTACCAGATTCAAGGTCAGGTGATGATGGCTCTCACCCACGAGGTCCCCAGCCCAGCGCCAAACTGGAAACTTCCTCGCTGATGGTCCGCTTGCACTCGATCAACTCCTCAACTTTCACTTGTAAAAAGAAAAACTACATATATATATGATATTTTGACCTGATAATATATGCACAATTCTACGCCGCTCAATTCAATCCACTTCACGATCTGAACTGCATCATATGAAAAATTGAAAAAACAAAGCTGATATCAACTCATCGCAGCCAATGACGGTGACTGGTCTTTCGCTCAACCAACTCTCTCTAAAGGAAACACAAGTTGAATGTTAACGTGCCATTGGCTGTTCTGCTCAACATGTTCTTGAATCTCCAAAAAAAAAAAAAAAAAAAAAAAAAAGAGGAAGCGGAGGCCTAATGTTTTTTATCTTTTTCTCTTACATGTTTAGCAAGACCTTCAGAGCGTTGTGATCTGCCGCGGCGCCGAATATCTTATATGCCTTCTCGCATTCGCTGAATGAGAATCCTGTGCGGAAGCAGCAGCGACTATTTCAGCTTGAAATTCTTTTCCATCCATATAGCCTGAAAGAAATTGGGCAACGGAAAAAAATGTTTGAAAAACAAATAAATAAATAAAAAGCTGACAGGGCTTGGAGAGCACTTACTGTGTGTTGCAAGCTTGGAGGTGTCCAGTCTTCCAGCTTGGAAGAGCTTCAGTAGCATCGGGGTGGTGACAGCGTCCACAAGCCGTGTGGTGATACCTGTTCAATTGACGGAATACGACTTGAGCAAATTGCCCTTACCAGAGTTCTAAAGTGCTGGGTGCTGGGTGCTGGGTGCTGGCAGGTGTGTTTGTCTCTCCTCCCCAAATAGGCCTGGACGAATGAGAATGATGCAACTCGCATTAGATGTACACTTACAGATATTCCGATCCCACAACTTGTCCATGTACAATTCAACCTTCGTCCCATGCACTCCCACATTCGCAATAATGCCCCCAGGTGCAACAAGTTCCTGGCACATTTGAAAAGTTTGAGGAATACCCACAGCCTCAATAACAGCATCAAACCCTTGCCCATCCGTCATCTTCAACAACTTCTCGACCGCTTCCTTTCCACCCTTACTATTAACCGTTTCATGCGCCCCGAACCGCTTCGCCATCGCCAACCTCCCATCATCCAGATCCACCATCACTAGTAACGACGGCGAGTACAGCATCGACGTCATCATCACCGACATTCCCACCGCCCCTGCTCCAATAATCGCTACCGTGCTTCCCGGCTTCACCTTGCCATTGAGCGTCCCACACTCCAATCCCGTCGGCAGTGCATCAGACAACATCACCGCAGATGGCAAATCGACCGTGTCGGGCAGCTTGTACAGCGAAGATGCCGCATGCGGGACACGCACGTACTCCGCCTGCGTGCCATCGATGGTGTTACCCAGGATCCACCCGCCCGAAACGCAGTGTGAAGACATCTCCTTCCGGCAAAAGGGGCACGCCCCACACGCCGTAATACAGGAGATGAGCACTGTGTCTCCCGCCGCGAAGCCCTGGACGCTCGAGCCGACTTCCTGGACTACCCCGACGCCTTCATGGCCCAGCACGCGGCCTGGCGTGGCGGTGGCTACGTCCCCCTTGATGATGTGCAGGTCCGTGCCGCAGATGGTGGTGTGCTTGACTTTCACGATGGCATCCGTGGGGCTCTGGATGGTTGGCTGTGGGCGTTCTTCGATGCCGACGGTTCCTTTGCTTTGGTAGACGAGGGCCTTCATGCTGGCGGCACGCGTGGTAGTGAATGCTGGGTGCTGGCGGTGGGCGAAGGCGGGGAAGGAAGGCTGCGAGGTTGTGTGTTTTTGAATTGTCGAGAGTAGGAAAGGGGGCGGAGAGGAGGCAGGAGGAGGAGAATGAGAATAGTGATACAGACGGTGCCTCAGGAGGCCTGAGGACGCCGTATACCTTTTAAACCCCGGTTTTGGGAATAACGTCACCAGAGGTACTTTCATTTGCAACGGAACGGGCGGGGTTAGTAAGAGCGTTGCTTTTTAGGTAATGCTCAGCGATTAGTACTAAGATATCGAGTGTCCCAAATACCTTTTCACAGAGCAGGACTTCGGCTCGCTTTGAGTGGACAGAGTATGTCCACGCGATAAATACCGTCTGTGTCCATCTCTATGCGGAGTTAAGGAAGTAAAAATAAATTGTGGATGGCAAGAAGCATTATTGGTGTGAGAGTTTCAGTGACGACAGATGTTCCGTGGATTCCCGTGCCATCCCTCCCATTAAATCTTTATACTTAAATTCGAGCCATTTATGAATTAGGTTGTTACGGTGTTCTCATGGATCATACATACGGAGTATACCCCGGTTGTTGGTTGTTGATGTACGTCAAAACAGCAATCAACCTTGGAACAAACAGTATAGAAAAGTCAATCAAGTCAACAAACAATCTAGAGAGGTACGTAGGTATCCTAATAGCCAGAAGAAAATCAATATACAACATCTTCTCCTGCCGAACAAAACAATGGGCCTACCCCATCAGGCTTACGTCTCGAAAAACGTATGAAAAAGGAAGAGACATAGAAAAGCGAGGGCCAATAAATCCAATAAAAATACAAAGCCCTTGCTTCCTTCCAACATCAAAGACTCCCCACACAATTCCGGTCTGAGCTATTTAGCGTTCCAAGCCACTTTTAGGCCCAAAAACCGCTGGCACAATCCAAGAAATTTCCGCAATACTGGTGGAAATTATATTTTATGGTTTCTTAGCAATTAATGTTTCTTAATCAATTCCTCCGCCTTGCGCTCAGCATTAATCACAGCAGCCTTGGCCGGATCTGTAGCTTCATGGGTCATGTCCTTCAGGGCTTCCCTAGTTGACCCATCGACCTTTCGTCTATGCAGGAAAATACGAGTAACTTGGGTGAATCCCACGCATCCAACGAAGAAGTTAACTGCAGCGAGACTATTAAGGAAAAAGGACGTGATATCAGCAAATCGATTTAAAACGACGTCACGAAATCACAAGAAGGCAAGGAAAGGATTGATATCATGAGCAAAATTCAGCACATGTCAACGACGACATGACACGACGTACAGGACGTTTCTTGGCTTGATGATGAGACACCATCGTGTCCAGATTGCGCCGGTTGCCATTAAGGCACCGTTTTGTGTCAGGGAGAGCTTGTCGGCGGGGCGTGTGAGGTCAGAGAGACCGGCTAGAACGAGGATCCACTGCGGATATAATCAGCACTGCTTGGCCTTCGACGCCGTGATGCCGCACAATAACGGTTCCCGGGTAGCTATTGCTTATCCAGGACAAGCGGGCTAGCAACACTGTCTAATTATATGATTTCATACCTTCATGATGGGAGCCCTACATATCAACGAAAACAACACCAATTTAGCGCCAGTTCATCAACGATGGAAGATCTTAAACGGATGAAGAACCTAATGTAACAACATACCAGAAATGCACCGTTTTCAGGCCAATGGGACTGTTCCATGACCGCTGCAAGAAACTTTGTTGCGGAGCGGTGGACGAACCGGCCTCAGTGCTTTGGAATCGCCGGGATCTCAATCCATGTCTGCGGAGGGGTGCTGATAGGTTCTGGAAAGCAGCTTTGTAGTTCTGATAGAAACGGAGGCCAATTCTTGAAGAAGACATGATAGACGTGGGATCTATATGTAGTACTGCCGAAGTGGAGGCGAACGAGAAAGGAACGAGGAGGCAAGAAGTTCTCTTTGAACAGGGATATAGTTATAAGCTCCAAGTAATGAGAAGGGAGAAGCGATTGCCCAAAAACAGTGGATAAAAGTACAAAAAGAAAATGGATCTCCTTCAACCCACAGTCTGGTTTCTGTTTTGCTGCTGTTCTAATATCCTCCTCATCGGTGATTCATAAATTCTTGCTTCGGGCTCCGATCTTCGCGCACTGGTCACGTGATGATATCCAATTCCCTTACATAATCATTTCGGTAAGTTAACTATGATCACATCGAATCGAGGCTTTGGAACAACCAAGAACCCACGCCTTCAACTCGCCCTCGAAGCACTTCAACCACTGCTCAGTTGAGCCTTAAACCCCGCGGTTTGTCTCACAAAATACGTGTGGCAATTATCTTCTTCCCCTTCTATATTACCCGGTTCCGACTCACCGCGATGTCTGCAAGATACGCCTTCAATAAGAGCTTGAAGGAGCTGCGGTTCCTCTTCTGCAATTCCTCTCCACATAGCGATGCGACCAGGTATTAGCCAGCACCTACCCTCTCTTGAACATATTTTATGTTATGTTCAATGAATATGAGTGAGTACTGACTAGTTTTGGATTGGATGTGTGGATATAGGGCCTTCCTGAAGCGTGCATACCCAACGATGAAAAAAAACAACCCATACACGCCCATCATGATGCGGGAGGCATTGGACACCGAGCCTAGAGTATTCGCGAGATATGGTATGTCAGCACGATTCATATCTTCATGGGTTTGCAGGGGTTGAAAATTATGCTACGTTCGGTTATATGTCTGGTTGCAATTGAATAAACACATGTTAACTATTGTGGTTTTCGTAGAAATGGGAAAGGAGAAGCTAGAACCCCTCCTCGGTATGTAACTTATTTCATCATTCCGGATATCCAGAATAAATTGTAGACTTGAGCTGACTTTGGCAAAAATTAGGCTTAACGGACAAGGAGATTGAGGAGAAAGTTACAGCTTTGGTGAAGGGCTCAATATAGCAGCCTATACGATGCTTCTCCGCCCCTTTCCTTTCGCTTCTTTCTGCGTTTTTGTACATATATATACACGACAAAAATAGAGCGATGTTTCTACTATATCCAAGCAAGATTACAATACCTTAGGTATCGATCGTTCAGAGAGCATTTATTACCATTCAGTGAGAACCCGAGATGGTGGAATGAAGAGAAGCTGGCGAACCCCACCACTTCCAACAGCACAAACAAAAGAAGAAAATATAAATCCAAAAGGAATATACCATCCAACAATAAAATTCCATTTCACTCTGCGCCAACATCCCCAAACCTAAACTGCGGCCAACTCATACTCCCTTCTTTCAAAGTCCATAACCGCTTCCCAACATCTTCCCCTGCAGCTCCCGCACCCACGTGGATAGGCAATAACAGCGCTCACATTGTTGTGAACTATTGTTCGGAAGCCTATAAAGACAGCTTCTTTTACCGACATTGTTGTTAGCAACTGCAAACCATCGCAACAACCCTCCTTTATCACAATGGTTATGATAACACCTGTGGAAAAGAACTCTGAACATAATTCCGAGGCAACATTCAATGATCCCTCAGGGCATTGTCTCCACCTGTACACCCGCCTGTTCCTCGGTTGCAAAGCCCTTCTTGCCTCTTCAAATACAGAAGCTGCTCATTATTTTATAGTCAACAAGATCTTACACAGACATGCTAACAAATGAGTGTCAATCTTCTATCGGGAGAACAATCTTAAATATACTCCTAAGATCAGAGCAATCGAGCGCGCTAGACGCACAGTTATGTAAATCTTTTTCAAAGTTTGACTAGATGACAAGATCAGTGAAATTCTCAAGAATGAGAAGCAATGCAAAAATGCAAAGAGCTATGCATTCAAGAAAAAAATGTGTAAATTTTTTAATTAAAGATCAAAACTCTCAAAGAAGCCACTAGAGAATGAACAGCTTGTTTCTAGAAAAGTGATTCTAGTGCAGATGCACAGATCAGAGCTCTCAAGAAAAGTTGAGTTTAAGATTAAAGACAGAAGATATAGATGATCAGGTAGTACACAGATGTTTGCAATGAGTTTCATGAAGAAGTTTAAGAACTGGTCTAATTGCTTGAAGATTCGTGTTTATAAAAAACAAATTAAAAGAAACACAGCTATCTTGTGCTGCTTTTGTGGTACGTATACAGCATTTATTTATACTCTCTAGCTCATCTGTACATGCATTCGACCATAACCTGATCGCAACGTCTGAAAAGCGTCGCTCAGCGCACTACCAGCACTCAATAAAAGTCAAGTAGTCATTAGATAAGAAAAAATTGTTCATTGAGACTCTTCACATGTATGAGAAGGCATATTCATCGTTAATTAAAGACAACTACAATGCTGGCGAATCTTCTGTGACTGCTTTTACAATCAAAGTTAATGAGCTAGCCAGTAGTCAACGCCGCCGCACGAAGGATGAGAAGAATCTCAACCTTCATGAATCACATGCAGGAATCTCACGAAAGATATGATCATGCTGAGCTGCTGGATTGTAGCTGAGGCTGAACATTGATTGCGGTATAAGGTGTTTGATTTGTTGGAGGAGGCTGGTGAGAATGCTGGAGGGTAAGCTTAAGAATGTTATGTCCAGTGCGTTCCTTGAGGCATGGTATTGGGTTTGATTGAATGGAAGTCCTATTATCAAAACATCTATCTCCATCTCTATACAATATTTGTCTTTTAATATTTTCTACAGTCGCCATACTTTCTTGGTATTGGGCGATACCTAGAGGTCCGGCGAGCAGATTGGGCCACAGTATGAACCAAATCGATCCGTGGTTGTGGAAATATTTCAAAATTTCAGTTTCGACTGAGTAGATCGGTTGAGTGGTGAGGATGAGCTCTAAGAATATGAATATTCCTGTGGCATTCCCAGTGTGATTTCTGCGTGGCATTTGATATGGTATTGGATCTTGTATTGCTAGTATAGAGAATGGTCAGCACATTAGGATTCCCTGTGTCATTCTCTGTGGCCACGGTGGCATTCTCTGCGGAATTTCTGCGTGGCATTCGATGTGATACTGGATCCTGATTTTGCTATTGTAGAGAATAGTCAGTACATTAGCATTCAGTAAGCACGCCCGGCACATATTAAATGCCCAATATTCCACTTTTTTTAAATCAACTTTAAGATTTGACATAAACTTAAGCATCCATGTAACTCCAAGTTCACAAATCATTCACATTTTTCGTGACGGAGCTTGTTACAGCTGTGTTCAAGAATTGACAATTTTGCGAGATACGTACGATATTAAAAACGTAGGTTTTAAAACAAGTAAGACAACAACTTGAATAGTTAACTGAGGCAAAAAAATCAAGAGCTACAGGACAAACCATTGAGCAGTCACATGAGAGGGTATCTGTTATTAAAAGGGGTTTGAACATCACACTTAATAGCTGAGTGTTCGGCTTTGAATAAATAAATTAGAGAATACAAGCTAAATAAATAAATCAAAAAAAAAAAAAAAAAAAAAAAAAAAAAAAAAAATCACACTGCTGCAAGCTTGTGGAGTGCATCACAAGAAACAGTTGACTCAGCTCCACCTGTCTCAACAGACAAATTTTTCCCTGGGGGCGATAGGGGCTTCTGAGGGATAGAGGTAGGTGAAATAGATGAAATAGACGACGAATCTAGCTCATCTCCCCCAGAAGAAATCGAGTCAGAGGGTGGGGGAGGCAACCCATGAATAAATGTCCCACTCCGAGATGGGCTTGTGGACGATCTCCTCATGCCATTGACCGTCGTCGTCGTCGTCATCGTCGTCGTATTCTTCATCATAGACGCCCGCTGCACCAGACATCGATACAATTCGCTGAAGGCACCATTGCATATCGAGTAATTCGAAACTCGGGAGAGGATGGGTTTGTGGGTTTGTAGTCCGGAAGATAAAGATATCACCAGACCTGATGGCCGTTGGAGAGTCCGTATTGTTGAATATTGTTAGTTGGTTTCCATTGGCATGAACAAGATCTCTGGATGAATCGGGGGCCATTTGAATGTTTACAGAATCAAAACGATCATGTGGCGGCTTAGGCTGCCAGTAAAATTGAACAGTAAGTTCCTTGCAGTCGTCAGACAGGGAAACTGGTCGCAACGCGAATTGGCCTCTTCCCCACAGGTCATGTGCGAAGGAGCTTAGGCAGATCATGTTCTGAATGCCATCGGCAGGCTGGGTTGGATTGGAAGGGTCTTTGAATATTTCTGCGCGCCACCGATTCAACCGGTCCGGCTCAAAAAAGAAAGGCAGGAGCTTCCAAAAGGGGGGGACTGCAGCAGCAATGCTAGTCTGCGGCGGTGTCTCGTTGATCATGAAGTGTGGGAATATATGTGCTACCTCATGTAAAGTTGCATTTGTGAGAACACATCGGCCTCCATCACGCTCTTTAGCGAGCTCTACAGGTTTTTTGAGCCGATTGCTTCGACGCAAGGTGGCATCAGATGAACCGGGGGGAGGGTGTGAGGTAGTAGATGATGTTGCCCGATCGCGCAGAGGTCTTTGTATCCAATGTAAAGGTATGGATAGAGAGGGGTACTCAAGAAGGGCGAATAGGGAAGGGCAGTCTCGCGCGTACCTCACAAGCTCGCCTAACTTCGAGATATCGCATACTTGTAGACAAGCCCACATTGCGGCCTTGACAGTATCCTGTCCAATTGCGTCTCTGAGTTCAGACAGAAGATTGGCCCGCTCCTGAGATTGAATGTTGAAGGCCTCGTCCGGCTGATCAACAACATGATCCTCCGTTTCCATGCCAGACAGGAAGAAACAGGTATCGTAGATGAATGATGTAAATAATGAAGAGGAGTGTCAAAGCTGGATCTGGTAACAGAACGAAAACCGGGAGCTGATTGTCTAGAAACTACTTGGCAAGTGCTCGATTAAAGACTCTCTTACTGAATGGGGTTATGAAAGGAGGTTTGGGTGTGAGATGTTCGAAGTTCCGTGGTGAATGGGATGTAATTCGCCACCTGGGCACAGCGTTTAAAAGATCACAACAATAGCAAGGGTTTCCATTATCATTTTAGCTAAAGGTTATATACATATATTACGATTCACAAGCCAAGTTCACGGATGATCACTGAAGAACGCTAAAATTAGAATCTCTGTTTAAATTGACAGTTTGGTACCTATTCGGAGGGATCAATGTAGGCGGAGCGTCACTTCACATGAAAACAAATAAATGTACTGTACCAGAAATCTGCGGGTTTCGATGAAAATGGGTTGGTTGAAGACGCATACTATAAAGTATAGTTTTGTTTCGTTTTATGCCTGTGGCTGCTTCCGTGAGCGAATGTGTAAGAGGGGTCAGGGTATTAATATGAATAGCTAGGTTTGAGGCAAGCAAGAATTCGTTGGGATCTATCTGCATTAGTGTTTAAACACTTCTTATACACATCAGGAGCACGGTGTATGGCTTGCTGGTAATTACTTAACTTATATATACAGTTTTGTCCTAGTTAATAGATGTATGATCTGCTCCGATTACGAATCTTTATAATTCTACTTTTTCGGCATTCCACTGGAGGCATCTTGTGCTTGGTAAGTATTAGTGTAACCGCGCTCCAATTCCGCCTCAGCCCCCCTTTGAGGTCGGCAAGGCAGAAGGCCATGAGGAAGGTTGGAAGAATATGGCCATAAATGATACAGAATTAAAATTCGACATCTTCTTCCAGACGTGGAGTGTATTGTATTGGTCAATCGGTACATGCACTTGAACACTCATACAACGCGGAATAGTTTCAAGTTATCATTAGCCAGGACAAATACATGTTTACTCGCAAAAGAAAGGGGTAAAAACAGGTAGAGTTACTTCTGCACAAAAGGCCAGTGAAACGCGCCGATTCTTTAATTCCAATACACTTCCACAACGAATTAATTTGAGTCTTCATGAATAAAAAAAAAAGGACCCCGACACGTCCCGGTTACCCTTATCTCGAAATCTCGTCTGTTAAATAAAATACCCGTATTTCATATCCCTAATTCCCTGGTTGCCTAAATTCTATATCCGGTTTTTAATGCCGTAAACATGCGAGGCGGGCTCAATAATGAGCAAAAAAAGTATGAAAATCAAAGGGGAAAAATATAAAAAATATTAATAAAAATGAAGCATGAAACATGAAGCCTGGGAAGTGAACACGTGGATGGAAGGGGAAAAGCTAGAGGTATCATTATTACGTAGCTCGGGAGAGGTATAAAAAATTTTTTTTTGCGAAAGAGCAAAAGGAGGAGAAGAATAAGAAGAATATCCAGAAGTTTATGGGCAGTGAGGAAGAGACAAACCCGTGCTCATCGCTCGAATGGCCTCGGTATAAAATTAAAGAACGAATGGATACTACCATACGTGGTGGGACAGAAACTACCGTCATATCATTCATGGAGATTTCACATCACGATACAGTCACCTTGGTTCTGATTGACTGCGGAGCGTGAAACTCGGGTTTTCTGCATTTTGGCGCCGCCACGCTTCAGCTCCTCGAGGCGTTCGCGGGCTTTCATGAAATTTTGTGCTAGCAAAAACAAAAAAAGAAAATTTGTCAGAGAGGCGGAGTTAGATATAAGCAAAAAGGAAACCCACAGGTGACAAAAGAGGCACTTTTTCCGTTTGATAGACAGAGGTGACAGAGGCGACTTACACGATGCTTTCCAGTACCACCTCTTGGCATCCTCCAAATTGGCCGGAACGCCGATACCAACTTCAGTGAAATAACCCATCGCATACTCCGCCTTTGCCAATCCCGCCATGGCCGCCTTGCGTGCCCATAAATATGCCTCCGTGTCGCTCTGCTGCAAAATCCCCTCAGCACCGGTAAGATACCAACCAGAAAGAGACAGCTCCCCCTGGTGCTCGCCTTGCGCAGCAGCCTGGGTGTACCACATTATACTCAAGCGTGGATCGACAGGACATCCAAGCAGGCCATGTTCATACGCAGCGCCGAGACGGTATTGCGAATACTTATATCCAAGTTCCGCAGCTTGTTCTAGAAGTTCTCGAGAATACCCTTCATCTTGGATGATCGCGTCGATTCCGTTAGGGTTCTCGTAGAGCAACGCCAGTTCGTGGAGCGCATGGGGGTTGTTCTCGTCTGCACGTTCGGCGGCTCGTTTCAGCCAGGAGACAGCTTCTCGTGGGTTCTTTGGCTGTCCTAATAGACCTTTCAACAGGATCATACCCATCTTATACATTGCGGGGGTATCACCCAACGCAGCAGCCCGCCTATACCATTGTACAGCTTTCATTGGATCTCGTTTTGTGCCTCCCCCACCCTCATAGCCCATCTCACAACAGACCGCCAACCTGTAAGCAGATTCTGGGTGACCGCCCTTGGCAGCAGATTGGTACAGTGAGAAAGCTTCTTTTTGGTCAACTTCTAGACCAAGTTGGCCCTCACCATAACAATCTGCTAGGTAAAACATTGCAGGCGGATATCCTGCGCTCACAAGCTTTTTGACTATTTTGTGCGCATCAAAGATATACCTTTCGCGGTTCTTGTTTTTGGTTCTTAAATCAGCCCTTCCGTTGTCATCAATCAGGACTACAGACGCTTCAACAAGTTTTTGGGCTAGGAAAAGTTGAGCTTTGTGATCCGATGGATTATTCTTGGCTGTTTGTTGGATATGATTAAGCTCCTCGTGTGTAATGGGTGGTGGGGCCTGTCCGTCATGTCCAGTCGGGGCCGGGGGTCCGGGGGCAAGTTGACTTTGCGTTGACATTGGTGGAGGATTATCGTATTGCCTAACTGGTGGTGGTTTTGCCCCTTTATCCAGACCAGGGCGGAACGGAACCGGGTGATGAGGAAGCGCATCTGGATTTTGCGATGGACTCTCTCCCGAGCTGGGCTGATTCTGGTATCTAGTTTGGCTTTCGGGATACTGCATATGTGCGCCTTGGCCTGGAGGGCTGTATCGTTTGGGTGGTGGTCGAGGAGGCCCATACCCACCCCCAGGGTACGCAGGTCCAGGTGCCATACCTCGAGTTTGATGGGGTTGCGGATAGCCACCAGTCGATGGTGGGCCGTAGTCATCTCTTAATTGCCCCTGGTCAAATGTGGCGCCTGGAGAAGGAGGAAGGTCAAACTGGAAGCCAGCGTTTTCAAATTGATTTGCTGGGGGGTCCACAGAATTGCTTGAAGTTGGACCTCCAGGGCGATAAGCGGTGTAACCATTGCCAGTATTAGGAGTCGACGACCCATTCCCTCGCGGCTTATCAACGGGCACAATGTTATCATCACGAACATCCCGCATTGCATTGAAGTTAGGCATATCTGACTCTCCTGGATCATTGGGTCCGAAGTAGGCATCAAGGAAGTCATCAGGTAGGTCTGTACCATTGTCCATTGCGTCACCTCCGCTCTCTGGAAAAGGTGCGCTCCTGGGGTTCGAACCACCAGCCACGCCTGGATGTGGCATGGGTGGTTCCTGCCATTTTTGCTGCCCTGGATACTGTGGAGCAGTCGAACTTTGGTTAAGAGGCATTGTGGCGCTCCTCTTGGGTCCCATCGGAGGTTCAATGTCAGGTAATGGGGCCATATTTCTTCCTCCTGGTGGACCACCCCAAGCCAGAGCCTCCTGCTGTCGTTGTCGAGGAGGGCGGTTGGAGTTTGAGGTATGCGGCCTCTGTTCAGGAGGCCTCATGGACGAGTCATTGAGATCCAAAGCCCCCATTCGCCTGTCGAATTCATTTGAATTGCCTCGCCTCCTTGTCGGGAAAGCTGGAAAAGGATTGTCAAACGATGATTCTCCCGGAAGTCCCGCGGACAACGGTGGCGCATCGTTGGCTGGGTGAATCTGTCAGTATTGGAGGCGAGGACGGATATCGCTGTGTTTCAACTTACGATGTCTTGGCCTTTGCTGGAGAGGTGGAGGTCGAGGGAATGATTTGTCAAAGTTAGGTGGCAGCGGTCCCGGTGGTGGTCCCGGTGGGGGCCCATTCATAGGGCGGCGCTCACCATGTCCATACCGATCCGGTGGAGGGCCTCCGCGTCCTCTGTTCGGAGGAGCGTATTGGTCATAGTGTCCACGACCTCGTTGTCCACCACCACCACCATATCCACCGCGATCATCGTAGTATTGTCCACGGTCGTCGTAGTTCGGATTTCGAAGTCCCGGCCCATAGCCTCCTCGTCCACGATTCTGATATCCATAATTTTGGGGTGGGGGTGGGGGTCTATCGTTGTACTGCCGTGGAGGGCCGCCCCTCTGCTGGTATGCCATGTCAACCAAAAGCAAGCAAAACGCAGCGTATCCAAAGTCTTCCCAGATATTGAATGTTTGGAGAAAGTAAAAGGCTGTGATGTATATATATCCTAACGGGTTCAAAATTAGCTACGGAGTAAAATACTCGGGGGGGAAACACATGCTAATAAAGCATAGTTCGTAGTTTAAATTCGTACCGGGAAATGCAGATAGTGACAGAAGTGTAGATGTGCAAAGTGTAAACGATCGTCACCAAATTCGATAGAGGGATATATATTTTCGGGAAGTGGGAGGTAAATTGTCGACAAGTGGCCTCCAATCGTAAGGAGCTCAACTATATTCCAGAATTCAGGACGAGTACTCCGTATATTTAGATGATATCAAAATGTAATCACTAGAAAGAGCATGGCCTGCAACGCAACCAACCTCGTTGATACCGAATGCAAAAGCAGTAGCCAGCAGATAGCCCGTCTAACCAACTGTCAGGAGAACGAAGCGAATGACAAACTTGTTGAACTGGTGCCGCACAGTCTCACATGCACCGTATGCTGGAGGTGGTGCGAGGTGGGCGCGAATCGGCGTAGCGCAACCCAGGGGCAGCCAATCAAAACTGACAAGTTCCCTCTTGCTCGATGCAAACCATGCCAGCGCCCCTGACGAGAAAATCCCCAGAATGTAACAGCTACGGAGGAGGGTATCTATGGAGGCGACAGAGCAGCGAGAAGAGAAAAAAGATGGCTGTTGCAGAGGAAGAAATTGCAGAGGTTGGATCGGGTCCCATGCGGAAAACGTGACCATGGTAAGCATTGCCCGCTGTAACGGGGTGGAGACGAGCTAAATACAGAGTACAGTACAAACATAGGGAGCCAATGATTTACGCAGGGCCCAAGTAAGGGATATTATTCGGCAGAATCCGTATTATGCAATATGGCAGTTTAGCCGCTATCTAGCTATACGGGGTACGGAGTATATAAATTATGCTGTTCGCAATTTTCAGCGAAGACCAAGTTCTCCCATCATGAAATGGCCTAAGACCTTTTGCTGTACCAAGGGTCGTACATAATAAACTTCTTGGTTCCAGTTCCTGAACCCAAAGCTTTCAGGTTTCCAAGTGCTGACGGGGAACGTCAGGGATATGATAAATATTCGGAAACAGCCACATTTGGCCCCAGGAGAGCAGCAAAAAATTAATAAAATTAAAGAATACGTACGTTTTATGGCTCCCGCTTACTCCGTACATACATACGAGCAAGCAGTCTCTAGGGCTGCATTTGCGAGGTTTTGTGGAGCAGGACAACTCGAGACATGGTGCGCAAGAGAAGGGTGAGGAGTTGTGTGAGTACGGGATGGAGAATAGCGGCGGTGATCTCTATGACAAAGTCGTATTTCTCTCTGCTTCTCAGCCATATACTCTCCGCACAATTTAAAGACACATTCAATGGGCTTAAAATGGATATGTAGATAGCAATCTGGGCAGCAGAATTCGTGCTTCAAGTTTTTTATTTTATTTATTTATATTAGTCCGTAATTTTCTTCTTCGCGCTCTTGCCTTACATTTCATGCATGCCATTGCGCTGATTTGTTCAGAGATCGTCAGATGCTTCTACTTTGATTGCGTTTCCAGAACAGTCTCACCACATAGTTACACAATTGGTTGTTAATAATGCATGGAGCTCGCCCCTGTAATTGCTGATAGCTGTGGTATGCTTTTTTGAGAAAGGGAACACTCTCCGCCCTCTTCCTGCAAATTATCTTCGACTGCCTCTCTAAGCCACAGCAATCATCCGCATTTTATACTCACTGAACCACATTTAAATCCTCCCGCAGGATGCGATCATTGATAATATAAATAATACCAAAAAGAACCACAAGGGGTATGCGGAGGTAATCCAGATCCAGGCGCTGGGAAACATTCAAACAAAGGGAGACGAAGATCTGATATCGGGACGAAAGAATCGCTATCCGATTGCTTGTTCGACTACCCAAGGTCGTTTCACTGAAGTGTCAGACTCGGGGTTTTAATCTCAATCCAGCTCTGTGAAACACCGTGGCCTGGGAAAACTCCAGGATTAAGGATCAGCGTCAAATTCACCACAACTGGTCCATGACATCGCGATATGTGGTTGCAGTACCACGGTGGCTTCCTTTTTTCTCTCCTTATTTCCTTCTCTTGTCGCTGCACACCATCGGTCTAGATTAGAAGGGTTCATGAATGTGGATCACGGCTGTATTGTGTTGGGGACAGGGAGCAGTTTCTTCTGCTTCTCAATCGACAAACCAATGGCGAATGGGGAGGGACCTCACTGTCCTTGAAGGCATTGTTGGTTGGTTGGTTGGTTGGTTGGATGGGTGGCTTTCATAGCCAACCACCGAGAGAGCTCAGCAGACTCGATCGTGTGCATGTTGACTTCAAAATATCCAACAATAAAAGCGGTGCAGAAGATCCCCTCCACCTGCCCTTGCCCCCTTATTCACTCCTCGTAGCTGCTGTCTCAGTTGTTGAATTGTTTGCGTGAGCCTATCGCAGAACTTGGTTTTCTTTCCTCCAACCAGTCAATGTCATGTAGTTTGGAGATGTATCGCAATACTTTTTCTATCTGAAAGAAGCTCCGTCTGCCGTTGGTTTTGGATATCTTCCAGTTTTATCAATAGGATGAGTTTGATCACCATTACCCACCAACCGATGTTCTGTCTTGGCCCTCATAGGTAAGGTGATACTAGTAGGTTGGGTAGGGATCAGGGAAACCCATGCCTGCAAACGCGGCCATGTAATACGATCGTGCCCTTGCCCGTATTCACATCCGTGTAAATTATGTTGTCAGGAGAAATACAGTACAAGCACTCCCTATGGAGTACTCCGTATGTACTGTACAGTATATGGCCGTGTCCAGACGCAAAACGTGTACGTACGCTGGCCAAATTTCCACTCCATCCCATTCCTTTCAAAACCTTAACAAGAGATGGGGATTCTCACCGCCACAAGGGACAACAGTGTCACTCGCCCAGCCACAGTTTGGAACAGCTGCGCCACATATTGCAAATCCGCCGCAAGCTCCGATTCAAACCTCTGGCTGCCCCCAACAAGCTATCGCACTGAGCAACAACCAGCACGGAATCGCATTGATATTTCCCGAATCTAATTCGATTCCGCCCGATTATTCGGAATACCTGGAGGCACTCCCCTGGACCCCGCCTCCTATTCTGGGCTGTCCGACCCGATCCCACCCCGCCCTCACCATTTCCGTCGCCCTCTCCCTCCCAGCGCAACCAGCAGAGCGAAAGAAAAATGCCTAGATTAGGTACTACTGTGAAAATGGTAGGGGCGTATGTCTTCCCTCTCCCCATGTATATATCACATTAGCTTGATTATTCCCACATGTCCAGAACTGACGAATAATCTTCAGAGGAGCACTGCTCTGCATTGGCGGACCGGCTCTCGTCCAATATTTGAGACCAACTGAAGAGGAATTATTCAAGGTAACGCTTTACCTGTCCCGACTATATCATAATTCCATATACAGAACACAAGACACGCACACACACACACACACACACACACACACACACACACACACACACACACACACACACACATATATATATATATATATATATATATTTCCCACTCGTGTCTGGGACGGGTAGTGCAGTTTTCTTCCTTTGCACAGCAAACTCGGGCGGCGGGAGAGAATACAAAACACTAA
>LGRN01000486.1:0-19341 GCA_001883825.1 Emergomyces pasteurianus Ep9510
CCGGCGAGTCATTCTCCCGGAGTAACTTGCGCTTAATCAAGTCTGGCGCGTTATTGATAACATCTGCTGAGACAACACCACCACCACCACCACCACCACCACCACCACCACCACCACCACCTATCCCCGTATAACTGGCAGCAGCAGCCGCAGCCGCGTGCGAATCCAGAACCCGCCATGCCATATCTACACAGCGTCTATGTCGTCGTTCATCAGCCTCAGCAGCTTCGAGACGCGCATATTCCTCCGTAGATGTTTCCGAGAGGCTTTCATCATCTTCATTGCGACGGGTGGTAGTGGAGGGTGGGGTCGTGGCAGGAATGAGGGAGTCGACGAGTTGGTTTAGCGCGTCTTCGATGCGGCGGGAGCGGTGGTGAGAGTGGGGGGTGGAGGTGGCGGTGGAGGTTGGCGGGGGCATTTCAGTTTTAGAAAAAAAGGGCAAAGGGGCTGGTTATATTGTAACTGCTTTCGCAAATAATAACAACAATAAAGTGTTGATGAAAAACGTGAGGGAAAGGGATGAACGCAACCGACAGGTTTTTCAATTCGTCGGGTTTTTTTCCTATCCCTTGTTTTTAAATGGTCAGGTCACTCTTATATTGATTCCATTCGTTGGGAGGTGGGAGGCCTGCAAATCCGACTCGAATTGCACTCCTCGCAACAAAAAGGAGGGCTGCGCATTAAAATTAAAAGAAAGAAAGAGAGGAAACGAAAGAATATCGTCCGTAGGTCCAAGCCCTTTTCCCTAAATCTTCCATAAATGAGTCGCTTCCCCCTTTAAGATCCAAACTGCTCCCCACTCTCCTCCGTTGAAACTGAGATATTTTGGTGTACTGCGATGACAATGCAAAGCTGCAAACAAGGTGATTGATGATGCGGGGGAGTGTTGAGAAAGCCAAATATTGGGGTTGGTTGCATTCCTCCTTTTGTTATTGCTATTGTTTTTTGTTTTTTTTGTTTTTGGTTTTTTCCTAGGGTCTTTCTTCCTTGCACATTGAAAATAGACCGGAACATAAATATCCGCGATTGTTTTGTTAATTTTTGATCCGTCGTTGTCCAAACAAAAGTCCAAGGAGAGCAACGATGTTTATCCATGTTTGTTGGTTTCGCGAGGATGAGTTTGTCTTGTTTGCAAAGGGGCATCTGTTCTGCTGACTTTCAACAACCAACCAGATGCTCCATTCTTGAAATAGCTACAAAGCTGTTGAAGTACGGAGTATAAAAAATAAACCGCCAATACTTTGGACAATCAAGAGCTAAATTGAAAAAATGCGTACATAAAAAGAAAAGATAGAACAAAATAAAGAAGCAAGCATATTCAATCGTTATACCAATTCTTCTTTATGAAAGGAAAACGAATAAGAAAGCGAGAGAGCGGGAGGGGGGTTTAGAAACCGTTTACTCCGTACATGGTGAAGAAGAAAAAAAAAAAAGAACAGAAGGGGCACAGTAAGTCTGAGAGAAAGGGAGAGAAGTATTGTACTGTACGGCTTTTAGAAGCTGGTATATACGTATGTATATAAATGAGAATGGCATAGGAAAACAAAGGGCACTGGTTGCTCCAAATGATGACAAGCAATCCCTCCCTCCTATAAAAGCAATAAAATATTTGAAAAAAAATCTGTACATGCTTTTGCACAACATCAGCGCTTTCTTTTAAAAGAACAGGGAACAGAAGTGAGGTTATTATTGGATTTTCACACTTGCCATCCAAACCCTCACTGGCCGATCCTTTTGATGAGAGAGTTGATTTTATTTTGATTTGAAGAAAAATAGGAAATACACAATATGACAGGGCCACTTGTGGGCCAAAAATGAAGAAAAGAAAAGATATTATCATCACACACTCCTTGGAGTAGTTAGTTACATAGTAGTTCATTTCTGCCAGCAGCCCCGTTCTCCATAGTCGTCGGCTAGCCCGCCCGCTGATCTCTCCTCGTCCACTTCAACAATCTCTTTCAACATTTTCTCCTTTCGCAGAAACGTATATAATTTTTGAAAATCAAAATCAGTCCGCCCATCCACTGGCTCCACATCGCCATACCATATCCCAAATCACATTCCAAAATATATATTTTGTGGCGCACAAAGAGGGGGCGAAAAGAAAAAGAGATTCAAGAAAAAAGAAGAAACCTAAGAAGAAATAAATAACATGAAAAACTCCCATTTCCATATTAACTCCAACTCCAACAGCTCCTCCACATATAAAAAAAATTTAAAAAAATACAGGAACACAAGAAGAGCAAAATAGAAACAAGGAAAGGGGAAAAAAGAGGTGCAAATTCAATTAATGACTCCACCACCCAATTACACCTTCCCATTCGGACGGAAATGAAACAAAGGAAAATACCCCGACGAAGCGAGAAGGAAAGTAAAAGAAGAAGAGCAAGAGAAAAGAGTAAGACGGATGAGAAAGAAGTTATTGGGGAAAAATAAAAGGCACAAAAAAAGGAAGAGAAAGAAGGAGAAGAAGGAGAAGAAAAAGAAGAAATAAAACACACAAATTACCACTGTGTAGCAGCCAATCTAAAATAAATTATTTGCAAGAAGAGAAAAAAGGACGAAGAGGAAGGCTGGAGGGAGGAGAGGAGGGGTAGGGGTAGAGGTCCCTTTGCCAATTAGTAAAAAGGTTTCCAACAATGTCGTTATAGGTATGTAGGTCAGGGTAGGTTTAAGGTAGGATGCCGCTTGGCCCGTAAGCTTGTGCAGGGTTTCGAAAAAACAATTATATAAAAAAAAATGTCGCCTTTTTGTTCCGTATGCAGTATATGTGAGTTGTGGGTGTGCGGTTGGGGGTGAGTGGGTGGGGTATTCCTAAATATTTTTGCCCGAATTTAATTCTTTCGCTTTCTTCATATTTGGCCCCCTTCCCTACTCTATCGTCGGGGCATGGGCTGTGTAGAAATCCCCGGGCCGCCTGGCTGCATGGCCATATATGGGTTGGCGTGTTGCGCATATTCGCCGCTCATGCCATTTACCATAATACTATTTAGGCCCTGAGCCTGTGAAACGGGGCAGTCCTTATGGGCCAGCAGTAAGGTCTTTAGGTTGACGATTTCCTCCCGCAGCTGCGTCACGGTTGAGGAGAGCGCGTCATTCTCGTTACTGTAGTATTCAACTTTGGTTTGCAGGCTCTGAAGCCATTGTTTCTTGCGCTGTCGACATTTCAAGGCCGCGACACTGTAAGTGATAGGTTAGCATGTAAATGAATCACTAATGTAACTGGTGTAATCATCGAGAGAAAACCATACCGATTCCGTTCAAGGAAATTCTTCCGTTTTTCCTCATCAGTCATCTTCTTATTATTTCCAGACTCGGGTTGTTGGGGTTTATTATCTTCCTCTTCCTCTGACTCATCAACACTCTGGTCCATCACGGAACCATTATTTCCTTTCGCCCGTTTATTCGCACCTTTGTTTGCGTTGTTGTTGGTATCATCTGTTTTCCGTCGACCATTATTTTTTCCAGAATTAGCTTTCCGGCCTTTGCCACCACGAGAATTCGATTTTGGCTGATCACCAGCGCTGTCTGACGCGCCACCATTCAATTCGTGACCAGGGTTGTTCCCGTTTTGCATATTTGCACCAGGGTCGTTCGATTGGTTTTGGGCGAGAGGTTGCGAAGTTGGGACGGAAAACGGGCCGTTGTTTGGTTGGCCTCCTTTGGCGAGCATGAAAAGACCATTTGCAGCATCCGTCGCGTCGTGATGCGCGAAAGGATCTACATGCGCGTCAGGCTTGGCAGCTTCCAAGTTGGTCGGTTGTTGGAGATTTTGATCCGGATCTTGTGGGTTGGAAGTTCGAGCATTCTTCCTCGCAGCATTCATGGCCGTACGGTGAAAATCTATGGTTGATGGGGTGGCGCCTCCACTTTGGAACTGTTGCATCAGAGCCTGTGTGTTTGGGCTTGAAGCGGCAGGAAACATCGACCCCCCACCACCAGGGGTAAGGCCGGTGCGGAGCGACGACTCGTTTGGTGTGGGGAAACCGCGACCGATACTGTCAAAATAGTCACTTGGGGCGGCAGGACCGGCAAGCATAGCAGGGCTGAGTGGTCCCGCGCGAAGTGAGTTGCTCCAGTTGAATCCACCGGCTGAGGTTGTACCGGGTAAGGCGGGCGATGTGAGCGCAGCGACAGGAGGTAAAAGAGATTTTCCGGGAGTGTCAGCCGGTTGACTACCAAACGATTGTTCAAAGGGATTGGGCTCTAGGGAAAATTGAGTGGTGCTATGAACGCCAGAGAAATAATCAGGTGTGTCAGATCCTGCCTGCTGTTGTTGTTGTTGTCCTTGGCGACGATTATTAGAGAGCGATTGAGATCCTTCAGCATCGCCAGGTTGGGTTGTATCCTTTTGATCAGAGTTTGTGCTTTGCGCATCTAAAATCAACGAAAGGAGGGAAATAGTTAGAATCGCGCTCGAAAAGATACTTGTCCATCGTGGAACACCTGGGCAGTATCTCGCACCAGGTAATTGTCAAAATAAATAGAAAGGAAGGATATTATAACAAAATGGGCACGGGTTTATATGGCAGAGCAAGTAAAGAAGAAGACGATATCATGATTTCGGGAGGGAGAGGTTGGTGGCATATTGAACCGCAAGTAGAGAAGGATGAGAAAAGGGCATAATAATAGATTAGGTAATTAATAATACAAGTGCAAAAGGAGGCTTGGGGTGGGGATTTAAGTTGCGACAGGAGCCCATGAAAAATTAACAAAAGTAATATATATATATATATATATAAAAGGACAAAAAAAAAGGCAGAAGGGAGGACATCGACATACCTTCTGACTTCCAAGGGCCCTTTTTGGAGTCCATGGGCGAGTCAGTACGGGAGGCTGGGCGACCTATTCGAGGAGAAGGTCTGGTAGCAATCGCAGCGGACATGGCACCGCGCAACAAGGCGAAGAAGGAGAAGGAGAAGAAGGAAAAGGAGAAGAAGAAGAAGGCACACGAAGACTTGACGATAACAGCGACAGCAAAAAAGCGAGCAAATGACAAGGGCAAGCAGTGGATAGATAGTTAAGGAGTTGGAAAGTACTCGATCTGCTTCGGGGTCGGGATGGATGACGACAGAACAAGAAGCAGAAGAAAAACGGCAAGAGGCAAGAAGCGAGCACGAGCCAATGAAGCCAAAAAGAAGCGCGGGAAGGAATAAAGGGGAGGAAAAATTAAAGGCAGAATGGGACAGAAGCGGTGAAGTTTGGATTGTGGGCGTCGAAAGAGCCGGGCGATTCGATGGAAATTCGTAGGAGGTTGATGGGATGATGATGGCTTGATGATGCGATAGTGATGACGGCGAGGAAAGGGAAAAAAAAAAAAAAAGATTTGCTACTGAAGAGGGAGGGAAAGGGAAAAAAAAAGGCAAAAATCTGACGACACCGATGATGATGATGTTACGTAAGCGCCATAAGAGGGTTAGTTAACTAACTAGACAGACTTTTTTTCCCGCCCCAACAACAACCAGTACCAGAACAGCAACGACCGCAACAACACCAACAACAGCAGCAGCAACAGAACCCTTTTATGTGTATATGTATGTATATATGTATATATATATATATGTTTATGTCAGGTATATGGACACATTCTACAGGGAACGCTATACTTGGCGGAAATATAGAACAGAGCGAGCTGAATTGGAAGAAAAGGAAGACTGAGGTGTCTCCCTGTGGGCAAATCGGATCCTTGGTATATGAAGATACCACGCCGTTGTTGGGGCTTAGTTACCAGTCAATAACAATTAATTAACACCAGCCTTCAATTCTCTGTTCCCTACTCCGTACCTATTCTCCCTCTCTCTCTCGCAAATCTTTTTTAATATGGCTTCGAAACCTCGTCGCCACGCCAAGCCCGTATCAGGCAGGGTTAAACAAAAACTTGATCCAAACCACCCAACCACTCACAACCACCCAATTGAAAAAAAAAAAAACCTCCGAGATTTTCGAATTTTCGCTAGTTCGAGACTCCCCCTTCCCTTTTTTTTTTTCTTGGCAAAGGCGGAGAACAAAAACACCAAATCTCGGACATAAAATATATTGCTTTTTGTTTGGGTTCTTTGGGGATTTTTTTGGACTCTGGCTTATCACCAAAAAGAAATCATGTTACGTGATATCCAGTATTGCCCATTGGCCTGCCCGATAGAAGACGAGGACGGAGTGCGGTGTACGGAGTATATACGGAGTAGTTACACGCAGGGCATTAAAATACGGAGTACGGAGTACCTTGGTAAGATATGGGGCCAGTTGGTAGATGGATAGGTAGGTAATAATAATAAGCTTCCTAAGTCACACTCTGTCGTTCACTGGTAAACGTACGCGTTAGATCAGTTTCTTCCTTTGCCAATTGAAGCTTTCACACGCGGATATCTATATCTATATACACTATATGTGGAGTCTAGAACCCCTCCTGTTTATTGCTTCCCAACGGGAGGACGAACTCTGGTAATTCCAAATCTTCATTGTTAAAACGGATCTGATACGGAATGTTTTTTTAAAAAAATTTCTATAAATATATATTAGCTTTGCAGAAGATTTAAGACTAATTCCATCTATTTTTTTGCCTGGAGAACGTTGGAACGATATTGATCGTAGCGATGATGACGTAGGCTGCTCCTGCCATACGCACGCTCAGACGGTGTTAGTAGTTAGCAACACACGGTGACGGGTATGTATATAGAATGATATCCATCGTAGAAGCTGCAGCGGTAATATTTCCGATGTCTAGCAGAAACTCCGCCGATCTTTGACCTAGCCCCGTTTGGCCCCGTTTGGCACTGCTCGGCTTGGACCCCGGGCCATGGTTGGTGAAAACAGATGTCGTCCACTCTCTGCTGAAGAGTTTTGTCATTTTGCAATACTATCCAGTAGGAGAAGAGAAGAAGATGAAAAATGCCCAATAAGTAAATTAATCTGGCCTTCTAGAAAAGAGAGAGAGAGAGGGGAAAGAAAAAAACCCAGCAGTTGGAGATATGATATCACAGTGTTTGATAGTACTCTATGCTGTGCTCAAATAGTTAAGTTAAGGTTAAGAACAAATATGCCTTACCTAATCAAAAAATAAATAAAAGTTACTAAGAAATGGCGGGGTTAAACTGCGCTGTATTTGGTTAAAGATCGTTTTCTCTCGCCGTTCCAGTGTCTAAATTGCCATCTGCATATCCTGATTGGGCCAAAACCCAACCAAAAAATATTTTTAGTTTCATCTGTCCCCACTACGACCCTTGCTGCCCCCGGCCCGCGAATCTGACGCTGATTGGGCGAATTAGAAACATAACCAGCTTGCCAGTCGTGGATGATGACGTGTTATTCCGGCTTCAAGCTTGCCCAATAAACCGATAAGCGACTATCATACTTAGTTATATATATCTTGACAAGACACGGGCCATTTCTTGCTTTAACAGGGCTACGAAGATACATACCCTGGACAGACACGCGTAGGGGCCCAAGGGTGGGAAAGTGGAAAGAATGTAACGGAAGAAATCTACGAGGGGATTTTGTTAAGCTATCAACAGCTGGGCGCAAATTTCAAAATTATCCAGGCACTGTGGCACCTTCCGCAAGCTCGTCCCCAGGTAGTATTACATGTCAAAATGAAATATTATATCGTTGTGCTACATTAACTACGGAGTATATGCAGTGGTATGGTCTGCCCAATAGCGGGGACATACTGCTGATGAACAAAACAACATGCCTTTTCGTTTTTCTTTCTTTTTCGACAAGACAGACAGACAAGATTAAATTCCCTCGAGAATGTGTTGATGTGATAGGAAAACAAAACGGGTAGTAATAAACAACGGCTCCGGTTTTATAAGCCGCCACGCGGGCAAAAAACTGCGATTCGCCATCCATTGTACGGGGTAATGGTGATGCTGTGGAGAGAGAAATAAAAATAAAAGTAAAAATAAAAATTGTGAAGCTACTTCCCGTATACACACACCCTCAATCTGGATAAATGGCAATGATAAAGAAGATAAGTTAAAAACAAAGCCAATAACTTCCCACCCAGGCAAACAATTTCCTATATCCGTTCATTCCCCTTCCGACAAAAGGGAAAACAAATCACGAAGGCCCGCTCCCTCACATTGCCTTCCTCTCCCTATTCCACCTCCCAGCGCCAGTGAACTCAACTGAAACCCCTCCCCCCAAGCTACCTGCATAGGGCGCCAAAGATAAATAAAAGAATAATAAAAAAAAAACCTCCCCTACGACCCCCGATACGTCGAGTAATTCCACGGCCCCAACAGCACCGGCACATGATAATGCCTCCACCCATTCCATTGCTCACTCCCCTTTACCAAAAACCGCACCTCAACCTCAGGCCAGAAGCTCTCGATCCCTTGCTCCGTATACCATTCACCCACGTTTCGGATACGCAGGGACCAGATCGACCGCTGTTGTCCGCTGTGATGTTCGTGGATGGAGGCGAGGAGATCACGAATTGAGGGGCCTGGTATCGTCGTTGTTGTTCTTGCTGTTGTGGTTGATGATGATGATGATGATGTTGCTGATGTAGTTTCCGTTGGGAACGGGGCCCAGTGCTTGATACGACCGTCGGCATCGGTGGCGGCGTGCAGGGATGCGGGGAGGTTGGCGGGCTGCGAGGCGCCGGGGGGTAGGAGGATGCTATGGAGGGTAAGCGTACAGGCGAGGCCTGGGGCTGGGGTGCCGTTGATGGTGTTGAGGACGTGACAAGTTATTGGGTCGCGGTCTGCCATCTTCGTTTTTGTTGTGGGAGGGGGGGTTTTGGAAGGGTTAGATATGTGGCAACCCCCTTTCTATCCTTCTTATTTTGGACTCCGCTCGGTGCTTGGTTCGGCGACTGTTTCTTTCTCTTTCCTGGGTTGTTTGGTCACTTCAGGTTCCCTTGCTCCTTTTCAGGCCAGGTGGTGTTCTGAATCAATGGCTATGACCGGTAAAAGAGCCACAACCGGTAAAAGAGCCACAGAGGCGAGTGACTTTCAAAAGTTCACGAGACAACGCGTTTAGCAGTGAAGTATCGATGAGAAGAAAACCTGGAAAGAATCACAAGCAGAATAAACAATTTTGGAAGTAAGTAAAAGTACTAACTGTGGTAACTGTCCAGCGAGCAACAGATTGAAGAAAAATTGAGACTGTGTTCCGGGGTAACCGCAGACCCCTCTTTAGTTCGTCGGGATGCGCCGATGGTTGATGGTTGTATTACTACTGTCTCTGAATCCAGCCTGCGATGTGGGGGGTCAAACCAGCTGCATCTGAGTGTTTGCGTCCGTTATCCGTAAGCTGCGCCTGTGAATAAGCAACGGTTGTAGAGATTGTGAGCTTAGCTGGTTCAACATCTCAAGGGATTAGCTTAATATGAATGACGGCAGAATTAAACTCAAATTCCTTCCCCGCGATATACTATGTAGATGCATGGCTACAACCCTCAAAAACCCGGTAGGTAGTAAAGGGCCCTCGTGTGATATTTTTAATCCTGGATATTTGACGGCTAAATTAAACATGCAAAACTTCAAGTTCACAGTGGAATGCTGTGTTC
Source organism: Emergomyces pasteurianus Ep9510 (assembly GCA_001883825.1). Classification (NCBI taxonomy): domain Eukaryota; kingdom Fungi; phylum Ascomycota; class Eurotiomycetes; order Onygenales; family Ajellomycetaceae; genus Emergomyces; species Emergomyces pasteurianus. Next base: position 9,515 of record LGRN01000486.1, read on the forward strand.
AACATGAGCCTTTTTCCCTTGAGGGTTGATGGCGCTTACTTCAAACTTACTTGGCGCCTGTGAATCGCTTAAACGGGCCGGAGAATCATAGTGCCGATCGCTCTTTCTTCTGAGCGCTACGATGTTCAACCCTCACCCCCCCGCCATGGTAGACTTCTTGCTGTTTGGGATATAAACAAAGCTTTTTTAGACACAATAACGAGTATATCCAATATCCTGTTCTCCCATTACAACATATCGGGGAAACTTTGAACGTTAGGTAAGTTGAGGAGCCCAAACTCCTACGAAACTGGAAAGAATGAATCGAGCATCAGCCAATCTAAGGTTGAGAATCTTCCAGAAAGCTGTCACCGTGCTCAAACTCACAAACTCTTCTGCGACTCATAGAGAGAGAAAAATAACTGACAATAAATTGTCTTCGATAGACTAGTTTTCATATATTCTATCCTTCCGCGCCTTGAAACATTCGTTGAGTGATTGAGCTCGTTTACCTTCACCCACCACTTAGACCCATACCACCAGTGGGACATAGATAGCCTAACCCTTGCTTTTCGGACTTCTCGAAGTGACCCGTATTTTACGTGGCAGACATCAAAGTTTCATAAGTTCAATATTTAAGGGCCTACCTACCTTTACCCGCATCGAATCGACAAACCGCGATTTCACTAGCACAATGTCGTCCACCGCCATGGTCACCGGAGACGAGTCACTCGAGCCTACCCTGCAAAACTTGTTAGACCAAAAGACGCTCCGCTGGGTATTTGTTGGTGGGAAAGGCGGTGTTGGCAAGACAACCACGTCATGTTCGCTAGCAATCCAGCTCGCCAAAGTCCGCAAGTCTGTCCTGCTCATTTCCACCGACCCGGCGCATAACCTGAGCGATGCTTTTGGTCAAAAATTTGGAAAAGAGGCGAGGCTGATTGACGGGTTCGATAACCTGAGTGCCATGGAAATCGATCCAAATGGAAGCATACAAGATCTGCTCGCTGCGGGGGGTGATCAAGCAGACGATCCCATGGCTGGGCTGGGACTGGGCGGCATGATGCAGGATTTGGCATTCAGCGTAAGCCCTTCTTTGCTTATGTTGGTATGAGGATAGTTTGTAATAACTGACGTTCACTGTAAATATTTTTCGTATAGATACCGGGTGTTGATGAAGCCATGTCGTTCGCCGAAGTCCTGAAACAAGTCAAATCCCTTTCATACGAAGTAATCGTATTCGACACTGCGCCAACGGGGCATACCCTCCGCTTTCTTCAATTCCCCACCGTACTTGAAAAAGCTCTCGCGAAGTTATCTCAACTATCATCCCAGTTCGGGCCGATGCTGAACTCCGTACTTGGTGCGCGTGGTGGTCTCCCTGGCGGACAAAACCTGGACGAGATCCTATCGAAGATGGAATCGTTACGAGAGACCATAAGTGAAGTGAATACGCAGTTTAAAGATGCCGATCTAACAACTTTCGTCTGCGTATGCATCGCGGAATTCTTGTCTCTGTATGAAACCGAGCGTATGATCCAGGAGCTTACAAGTTATCAAATCGATACGCACTGTATTGTCGTCAACCAGTTGCTTTTCCCAGGCAAGGATAGTTCGTGCGACCAGTGTAAGGCTAGACGAAAAATGCAGAGGAAGTATTTGAACGAGATCGAAGAGCTGTATGAGGATTTTAACGTTGTGCGGATGCCGATGTTGGTGGAGGAAGTTAGGGGTAAGGAGAAGCTTGAGAAGTAAGTCATTCGTGGTGATTTGTAAAGAAGAATTAAAAATACATGAAGGACCTCTACTGACCCAAGGAAACCAAAAATTCCTTCAATGTGTAGGTTTAGCGATATGCTTATAAACCCATACGTACCACCTCAAGAATGATTGAGTTAATGTTGCAATGGCCCAGATATGATGAGCTTAGTTCTCATGTATAAAAAGAAGATAGAAAAAATTTTAAACGAAGACAGCTGCGGCTTACTTTACACCCCCATGCCACACATTGTATCCTTCCGTTATAATTATATCTTTACCTTTTTTTCAGCCCCTATTCCTCCTCGTCTCTGGTATCTATGATCCGACATTTTTGATTTTTTTTTTTTTTTCAATATATTCATATCCATGATTGACAACTCGTGACTAAACTTGATATGCATATCAAACACATTACGTTTTTATGGAGACTGAGGGGTGTCTGTCTCTATCAGTTAATTTCAACCTCACCTCAATGAACCCATGCCATGTCCCATTTAGATTCCTCATTCTCTCCTAATCCGTCTCTCCCACTTCATTCTGTGGCCAATCTCCTTGCCGTTCTGTATCCCCGCTTGCCATCCATTTTCGGGAATAACCACTGGCTTAAGGTAAAATCGCCCTAAAGATGTGAGCGAGAAAAATCGAAAAGATACCGCGAGGCAAAAGTCACAATTCGATAACTGCGCCCGGGGATCGGGGATGGGGGACACTTGGCACTTGCGAGGATTTAAACAGAAAAAAAGGAAGGAAAGGAAAAAGCAAGGTACCATTTACTTCCCAGCCTATCGAATCAACTGGCAACCTTCCTGAACCTACCTTGTTGTTATTGCTTGCCTCACTTGTCATGCCGCTCACCGTCTTACTGCGGAAAGGCACCTGGAAACCACAGGCGCATCAATGCGTGAGCAAAGGGTGAGCAAAGGCTGAGCAAAGGCTGAGCAAAAATTGGCTCATTACCCAGCTTTCCCCTTGACTCCCGGTGTACGGGCGCTCGAGGGATGTCTAAGCTCGGTGGCACGCTACTGAAAAATATGCTGTCCGGCTTCTTCATCCTCAAGCATATTTTTATTTTTATTTTTATTTTTATTTTTTTTTCGAGACAGCGTAGATCTATCTGAACCAGGAAATGGGGCAAAGGTGCACAAAAAATAGGGTTCAAAGAATCTTCCCACCTGTTCCTAGGGATATCTTGTTAGGTTTGACTGATCCTGGATAACGTTACGGAGTACTCCGTAGTGTGTGATGAAACGCAAAAACGAGGCGACGTTCCAAGATTTATTGATTCATGCCCCATGCCTTCCCCTTTGGGCCATCTCACATTTGTTTTGATTTGGGGATATTTCCCTTCATTTTTCGAGGTTCAACTCGTTTCATGTGTATGCTTCCCCCTCCCTCCCCCAAGCCAACATTAACTGCATTGTCCAGTTGTGATTTTTGGGATATCAAATGTTTTCATTCTGTTTCTGATGCGATCCATGTGAAAATGATGTTTTTGTCAATGCGGAACTATTATCACAGACGCCAAGATGCGGTGACGAAGGGGGCAAGAATACGAGTTAGTTGGGTTTCAGAGTGAACCCGCTTTATTCATTTGTTTCCTTTTTCCTTTTTTTTTTTTTTTTGCCAGGAGACTTTTGGTTGGATTTCGAACTGGATCTCAGGAGATCAATTACAATCCCTCAACGGCTCTCCCAGTTTTACGCATGAGCCAGCAGGTTCTAAAATAGAAGGAAGAAAGAAAAACTGAGACTCGACACCCGGGCCACTGCGTGCCTAGCCCACCTCGTTATTTCGGGCGGTTGAAAAAATGTCGGCTGATTAACAACATATTTGGATACAAGGCATGGAACCAATGAACATGGGCGATCTGAGAGAAGATTGCTCTTTGCATGGGACGCTCCGATCCGCAAAACCGCGGTATCTATTCCAAATTTGCGAAACCCTGGATGATGATCATATTTGTGCATCTCGTCCGTCTCTATTGCCAATAAAACTACATTCTGGGGAAATACATGACAAGCTTTTGGGTTACACGCGTGGTGTTGCCTACCCGGATGCTTTATTTATACCTCCTCCCTTGCTGAGGAGGGCAAAGCAATCACATGGACATGAAGAAAGTGCGGGGGGAAAGGCAAAGGTACTTTGTGATAATCAAGCATATATCCGTGTTTGGATTGAGGTACCATGCGGATGGCATTTTAAAACCAAGACGCAGAATGCTCATTTACCGATTGAGCATTTTAAAGGGAGGGCCCTGCCCACTTAGAAACCTACAGCAACCTTTAGTGGCGTGGACTCGATCCAAAGACATGGGTTCCTTTCCCAAGAAATACCTGAAAGGTGACATCCGCCCCCGGCCATTCCATTCACTCCGGCAACCTAGAGGAGGGGGCACAGAAAGTAACTGGCCTAACACAGAAACGGCATCCCATTCTCAACAGTTAATACCGTATAGGCGAATATGCGGGGCAGGCTCCGTTGCGGAAAGCTCCTTTACTCTCGCCATTCAGTTATATCTTCCCACATTTTGTCTCATTTAAGTTGCAGTATGCACCTGCTATTGATATATGCATTAGAAATGGGAGTGAGACTGCAACATCAACTGGCAATTTCAATCAAGCCCCAATGTTACTGACTCGAAGCCAGGATCTAAACCATAATACACTCGAATAAGATGAGCAGGTAGAATAGACCAACGGCACGGCACGGCACATTGCAAGTTCGTATTTCAATACAATTGGTTCTTGCCCTGTTCAAATGCATGTAGCCCTTGCTTTTGTGGGTTCGCTTCGCGTCCGGTTGATGAAAAACGAACAGTTAGCAGAACGAATATTTTAGGCTCTGCTGATCAATTGGCCTCGTTTTTGATTGATTATTTCAAATAAATGGAATTTGTCAAATTTCGAAGCTTCTGAAATTACTTTTGTAAACAGTGATAGGTGCTTGATTCACTTGGAGTTTGGATCTAGATGCCGGCTCCCTTTGGTATTCTCTTCTGTGAATTGGCCAATTATGCATCTGTGCACTGGTTATCGGTAATACTTGGTTCCCTATTTCTTTTCTTTTTTCCGCCTCACTCCAACCTTCTCAGGTATCAAAAAGGCTAGGAGGGCTCAGTCAGCAGAGCAGCCTGTGAGAAAGAGGGGCTTGTGCCAGAAGTTAATGCTCAGTACAGTAGACATTGACTAATTACAATTCAGACTACTGCTGTACAAGGCCACGCCGCTTTTAGAAGTTGTATCGAACCGATTCTGAGTTCAAATCATTAACAACCCGAGAATTGCAAAATCAACCAACGTACTCCGTAGGGATACTATCGATTTTTCTGTGAATATGAATTTATTATTCGTTCTAATAGGCCCTTCTTCTTAGCCCATTTCCTTCATGCCTAGTGGTTTGCATACGGAGATCCTCAGGGGCAGCCATATTTTATAGGCCAATGAGGAAATAGTTTCACCATTTTCAAGAGGGGCAGATAAGACAAGCTCTTGTTGAGCAGTAGTAGCAGTAGGTTTATTCATTTCATCAGTTACCCCTAAGTCGTAACGTCTTAGCCAAGATTCCAAAAAGGGTACCACCTATTAGAACTGCCAATGATACCTAGTATAAAATCACTGGCTGGTAGCCTTTGATAAAACTTTTAGGGTGAATAAAAGAATGAAATTTTAGGGCGCGGCTGGAGTTGACGTGATATTCTAAGATTCAACACTGCAAATCCACGAACAAATCTGTCCGAGTCTTCATCTCAGCTCACTTTGTTCAATTCTGCGAAGGGCCTAGCATTGGGAGCAGGCCACAATGCAATTTTCCACCCAAACTTCCCAGTTCCGCTAATGGTGTGCTCCAAGCTTCCGGGTTGAAAAATATGATATTTGCATTAATTCCAATTTCAAAACACTCTGTTTTCATGACAACCATGTTCGCATTTCATTGACAATAATTATTGCACAAAATAATTTTTTTTTTTTTTTTTTTTTTTTTTTTTGGATGTACTTCGAAGCGGGCGTGCCAGGCAGCTGCTGCTGGGGAATGAGAGCGTTCCTCAATTTTGGTATTTTCCACTTCGCAGTTTCAGTAAACTTTCTTAAACTTTCTAAAAAAGGGGCATCAAAGAGGCGCAACTAAATATATTCAATTGATAAGGGCGGGCTAGCAACATTTCTGCTCAGTGATTTGTAGCCCTCCTAGCTGCGCGCCAGTTGTGGCAACTAAAAGGATGGTTATGGCAGGCGGATCCACTAAGATGATTAAAGAGCAAGAGGAACTTGGCGTCCTGTTGATTTAAATGTATTCCGTACATACGTCAGATGGGATCCCGTTGGACATATAACATTGCCCAGTAGGTAGGACGACCACGAAGATCCAGGGCGCCCACGAAAGGAGATCGAGCTGCTGCTGAACTTAGGGCACAAACGCCCACGTGACTGGCAATGACGTCGCAGGCGTGAGGAAACCGAGAATGTGACAATCCGTTCTTTGTCTCAACACAAACAACAAAAACAGCCCCACCCCTCACCCCCACCCCGGCGAGTTCCATGCAAATATGAACTTGCCACAATTATTTGAGAGCTAAATGCCAGTGTCTACACGCCATATTGTCACATGGGTCTTGAACATGGAAGCTCTGCCGGAGGTCTACGAGGGCATTTACAGTGAGTAGGAGCCCTGCGACCCTATCAAATGCGGAGAACTGGCAAACAGGATTGCGAAAAAAAAAAAGAGTTGTGATAAGCCAAAAGCGGCGAATTCGTGGATCATGTACGACATAACATGCAAGGAAGCAGCCTGAGCCCATGCTCGGGTTGTCTGCATTGTTTGACTACAGACATGAATGAGCCGACTCTCACCGCCACACCCCGTTTATTTATTTTAACTGGGCATGGCCAAAGCTCCAGCAAGGTCCACTCAGACCACTCGCATGGACAAATCCGGTCGGCTGTTCCTCCTCCCATAATCCTGTTCGCTTCTCAAGGTCAGGCAGCAAAAGGGAGCAGCTTGCCCGAATGTTCCGTGGCCTTGAACCGCTCAGCGGGGAAAGCTCAGTATATAACTGGGGAAATGCGATATGCAAAGCATCTCGAATCAATCTATGGGAAGTTCGGAGGTTTTCCTAGTGGTATTACGAGAATATCTGCAACAGTCAGCTTTAAGACGAAAAGCGGTAATCCGAGGTCGCTGCGCGGTGGCCAAATCGTGGAAGAACACGACACTTTTGCTCCTGCACCTGGAGAAGTGAAGTGCATACAAAGATCACACAGTGTTTCGTGTAGACCAAGTGGGCACGATATGGATGGACAATAGCCGAACTATATTCAAAGTGAGGCGACGTAAACGAGGCGACCCTTGTTTGGATTTTCTGTCTGGAGTTGGAAGGCGCAGAGAGGTCCAAAAGAGGAAAAGCGCGACTACCCAATTTTAGGCCTAGTGCCACCAGCCCTGCTGAGGGTTTGGGTGAGGTCATCCAGACCACTCATGGGAGCATCCGATACCTTATATTCGCAAGTGTTAGTCCTTGCAGACTCGCAGAATAAATAAACCCACTCATGTCCTCGATGTGGTAGATTTATTTTCCAATTTCAATCAATCTTCATTGCGTTTGCTTTATATATGTACTACCACTGTTGTCGCCACCTCCATAGATCAAACCAACTTCTCAAGGATTGTTGAGACTACCTTCTATATTTTGCCCTGCAAAATGTCCCAATCTCAACAATATTGGCTCCCCGGGTATGGGTTGTCACGACACATCGTCTTAAGCCAGATCCAATTTTTCTTGGGACCTACTTCCTCCGCGAGACCCTATAGTTTTCAGGTATGAGCATCTCATGGCGTGCAGCAATTGCTATCATGTCTAACCAAGCTTGCAGGGACGCGAAGGTTATCTTATAACGGGGACACGCCTGACTCGAGTAGGTTTTAATCACCAGGTTGCATGGGGAGTTCTTGTCCTTTGCTGAGCTATAATCTAACATTCTGCATAGCAACAACTCGAGGACCTAGCGGAGATGTCATTGGAATATGAAAAAGGGGCTGCGATGAGGATGGCTCACAACAACTTTAATTACAATACCCACGGGAAACCGGCACAGTATGTCAACGAGTTGATACATGTGGGAGGGCGCGATTTAGAACGGGAGCGGCCTGCCGACCGAAAAGACGACCGCGAAAGAGAAAGTGAACGGCAAAGAGACAGATATGTTCCGTCAGATCGTCGCACATGGCAGCAACAATCATGGTGAAGTTAATATTTGCGAATTCTATGATCCGATCATAAATATCCAATCCTCCGTGAGTGCATGGCTTCCGTGCGGCTTGCTTTCTCGCCCACGACGAGGTGGTCCTTCGCCCAACACGTATTCGCTTGGGGGTTGGGGTGGAAGCGGTCCAGGATTTCGAGTCGAAGGCGTCACGGTTATTTTTCACGCGATGGAATTGGGATGGATATCACTGCTTTCTTCGGAATTGGAGGAGTGGCGGAGCCTCAAAATGAGATATTGGATAGCGAAAATATCTGTAATCGCCTTGTTTGACTATTTTCTATCCAAATCGACTTTTTCGTGCTGAAAAATTTGTGTGTATGAGTGCTTTCCGACTTAATACCGACTACAAGATTACTTTCCGCAATTGGTAATCCAATACGCACATATAAATCCTACGTTCGAAAACGCCAGCAGAGGTTCCTGCGTATATCGCGTGGCTTGAAGCGGAAACGGGGATAGAGTGGGCAACAGAACACTTTACAGAACCCGTTGGATCTTCCCCTTCTCCCCCCTACATGGATACAAAATTCCTGGATTCTGGACCTACCCTTTCTCTGGCCAACCAATTATTGCAGGATACCGGCCTTTTTTATGGATATCTAACCTGGATGATGATGATGATGATGATGATGATGATGATGATGATGATGATGTCGAACTTCTGATTCTTTTGTCCTGCCACCCTATGCTAACGAAACACAAAAATTAAACCCGCACGAATCAAACAACGCCTGGAAAGCCCGATCTGGACAAGAAATCAAGTCCACTAAATCCTTGATGTTCTATTTCTGGAGTGACGCGCTGATCCTCGATGGACGCTTGTATTCCTGCGCTCGGTCGCCGTTTTGCCCGACTTACCTAACTCCTTTGGTCCTCACATATATCCAGGCGAAGAGACGAGAATAATCCAGTTTACATGGCCCTGGATAATTATCCTAAAAGCCTCACCACCCCCTCCATATAATAAAGCTCGTAACTCATTTTTCCACTGGACGAACGCCCAACCTTTCATTGTTTGCCTGGGATCAACTGTACCAGCACAACATCGATCAAGTTTCCTGGAAGGTTTCAGCCGGACCAAACGCCAAGCTCACCGAAATCTGTAACATCGCTTGGGCGTATCTATATCATTGAGGCTGGCCTCTCACCAAGGCTCATAAAACCGGGATTGTGCCCTGGTTTGGCCTCAAAAGGCTTCACACCAATCGCGATCACCGGAACACATCACATGTCCCACAAACGATTTTTGGCGCATCGCAGTAAAAAAGGGTAAACACATTGGCGCACAGCGGTACTATATAACCGAGCCCTACCCTATCGAACTCCATCCCTGGAGATCCAACGTTTCCTTATTATTACCCCTCTGTCTACTACCGACTATGAAGCCCTATCTCTCCCTCAGGTATACCCACAGATATCTAGACTTGCTATGGGATTTTGCCGTTAAGCCAATGTTCATTATGCGAGAGAAGAAGCCGACCGTCGCATGTAGTGATTTTTTGCTGAAGACTTTTCCTAGTAATGGCAGCAAGAAACCCGAAAGCAGCATATTCTCAGGAGTCACATCCAACCCTAGATTCCTAACAGAAAATCTCTCAGAAGTCACATTATTCTTTCATTTTTTTTTTTTTTTTTAAGAAAAAAAAAATACAGAAAATATATTTTGAGAGATAGAAAACTACAAAGTGTCACTTCGTCAATGGTTGGTAGCATCCAAAAATGGCCAACACCCTGATGCACGGCCAAACATTCAGGGGATCTAGGTATTTATACAGTTACGAAGCAATTGCACCTGCAAACGAATGAGACATATTACTTCGCTTCCAA